>SJYC01128803.1:0-28656 GCA_006408675.1 Madoqua kirkii | reverse complement strand
TCTAGAGTAGATTATTTAGTAAAAGATTCCTTAAACTTTTATCTAGAAAATTCCTTTCTTATTGCACCCTTATGTGTAATTTACTTGAGTTTTTATCCATCTAGTTCCACTTATCTCATGTTTCAAAAGATAATTCTCTTCCTTTCCAAGATAAATTCTTGTATTTGTATACTTGATTCTTACAGGAACCTTTTTGAACCTCGTTTTGTTATTTTCACTTCTTTTTTTGCACATTTATTAGACATCTGCACCCCTAAAAACTAACAAATTTATTAACTGAACTGTCTTTCACTGTTAATTTGCTAATAGACATTCCAGATTTGGGGGAGGGGTGAATATTGTGAATAATTTTCAAAAGCACCTGTTTTTGTCTTTTGGGTATTGTGTTTATTTTGTGGTACCACGCTTTAGAAGAGATGGTTGGAAATCTAGAGAGTCCATACAGGAATAGTTATGATGATGAAATTTTCTAGAGATTATGTCTGTAAGTTTAATTACCTGCAAGTCTTGAGCAGGTTTACGCTGTAAAGATCAGTTTTAGGAGAAGCTTCAAGTATTTGAAAAATTGTGGTGTAGAAAAGGATTAGCCTCATCTGTATAGCCTTTAACTCAGAACTTAGATCAGAGGGTAGATGTTTACCTTTTTTTATAAGAAACAACTTTCAGACTGTTGGGCTATGCTACAGAAGGAAGAAAGTGCTTTATGTTTGATTGTAGTGGGAGAATTTAGGGAGATAAGTAGCTGGAGATATTTGATCAGCACCTTGAAGGATGAATAGGATTTCACAAAGAGTGATAGGAGAGTATTCCTGGTCGGTGGTGGGAAGAGATGGGAAATACCACAGAGATGAGAAGGTGAGTCCCATGTGGGTAGACTTCAGTACAGAAGAACAGTAGAAAGCTGTTCTAGCGAGGTGATAGACAAGGTCAGCTTATGAAAGACCTTACATAGGTTTGAAGTTTATACTTCATTCCGAGGTAACCACTGAAAGCTTTTCAGCAGAGAGAAGTTTGTGACATAATAGAGCTGTCAGAGAAATGGCTCTGGAAGCTCTGCAAAAGATGAGCTTGAGGGGAAAGGAAGGAACTACAGTTAAGCTAGGTGAGCGCATTGCTGGATTTGCCCCGTTCCTAGAGAGAGATCTTGCTGGACTGAAGTGAAGGAAATGGAAAGAAAAGTTTGATTTAGCAAAGCTTTTGGACTTGGTAATGAATTGGACTGGTAGGAGGGAAGGAAAAGAGGAGAGGCCAAAGATGATTTTGTTGTTTTAATTCTGGAGAACTGGTGGATGGTGGTATATTGACCCATGCAAACAGAGGCTAACAGGGACTAATGAAAACAGATAAGCAGCCTCTAGGGTGGGGTTGGTGAAAGAATACATAATTTGTTGCTTATAAGAGGGCAGCTTTATAATCAGGCAGTTGTATACTCAGATAAGCACTTCCAAACGTGTCAGTGATTAAAGTACAAATTTACTAATACTAATGAAAACAGATAAGCAGCCTCTAGGGTGGGGTTGGTGAAAGAATACATAATTTGTTGCTTATAAGAGGGCAGCTTTATAATCAGGCAGTTGTATACTCAGATAAGCACTTCCAAACGTGTCAGTGATTAAAGTACAAATTTACTAAAACTGTAGGAGTAGTTAGATTCAGGCAGGAAAAAAATAATAACATGAGATTAAGAGACAGGTCCATTCTGAAGATCAGCCCTGGGATTTCTTTGGAAGGAATGATGCTAAAGCTGAAACTCCAGTACTTTGGCCACCTTATGCAAAGAGCTGACTCACTGGAAAAGACTCTGATGCTAGGAGGGATTGGGGGCAGGAGGAGTAGGGGACGACAGAGGATGAGATGACTGGATGACATCACTGACTTGATGGATGTGAATCTGAGTGAACTCCGAGAGATGGTGATGGACAAGGAGGCCTGGTGTGCTGTGATTCATGGGGTCGCAAAGAGTTGGACATGACTGAGCGACTGCACTGAAAGAGATAGGTATTCGGGACCCTGGTCATTTCAGTGGCTTCTTGTCACCTGAGAGTAAATCCAAACCACCTGGCAGACATTCATGACCTTTGAGTCCATCTTGAAAGTGATCTTGGGCTTCCCTCATGGCTCAGAGGGTAAAGTGTCTGCCTACAGTGAGAGAGACCCAGATTCGATCCCTGGGTCCAAAAGACCCCTTGGAGAAACAAATGGCAACCCACTCCAGTACTCTTCTCTGGAAAATCTCACGGACGGATAAGCCTGGTATGCTACAGTCCATGGGGTCGCAAAGAGTTGGACACGACTGAGCAACTTCATTTTCACTTTGAAAGTGATACTTGTTTTTAATCTAATCCTTAGATCAATGGTTTGTAAGAAGACTGGATGTTTATGCTATTAGGAGAGCTCAAACCTGAAAGCTTACAAGATTTCTGATATATCAGAGAGTTGAGTCAGGTAGTATTTAATTTTCAGCATTCAAAAAAATCACAACATTAAAATTAACTGAATGTACTTATATGAGAGTTGCATCTTATACACTGTGATATTGAACGTGTTAGTCACTCAGTCGTATCTAACTCTTTGTGACCCCATAGACTGTAGCCCCTCAGGCTCCTCTGTCCGTAGAATTCTGGTAAGAATACTGGAGTGGGTAGCCATTCCCTTCTCCAAGGGATCTTCCCAACCCTGGGATTGAACCCAGGTCTCCTGCATTGAAGGTGGATTCTTTACTATCTGAACCACCAGGGAAGCCCTAGTCTAGCATCTAGTCTGTAACTTTGCAACTTTGCATAATACTGAGCTTTAGATGATGTTCCCAAAATGGAATAGATTAGGGGCAAGGCTGGAATAACAATAGGCATTAGATAGCAGTGACTCTTTCTTCTAGAATCCAGGACAAATATTTCATCAAACATGGTAGATTTGTTTTTGGAACACATTTTAAAAACCTATAGAACCTTCACTAGGGCTTTTGTAGTGAATTGTTTACACCAGGCCACTGGCACTGATTTTTGAACTGTTCATAGTTTAGTAATTAAGAAATAAACCTATTCAAGTTCAGCACTGTATTAGAAAATCTTACATTCTAAAAGATTTTTTTCACTTTGTGTTCAGGTTTTTAATGAAGCATTATTGTATATTTATAGAAATTGTGAACAAAGAAAAATCTATGCTAAGATTTTAGTGAAAGCTTTTATTACCAAATTATATATTTATACTTTATTTATTTGATTGTGTTTAGATTCACATATATCTAGATTATCAGTATGCTGGCCATGTTTATAATAACATTTCCTGACTTTTACATTTCATGCTTTTTGGTTTTAAAATAAAAAGAAGGTGGCCTTTGAATATGGCATCTCCAGACACTTTGGGGAAGTCAAATATACTACACTTTAAAGGTGATAATTTAGAATTGAGGTTTGTCCATCTAAAATGGAAATGTGTTTAAAATTAAAGTTTATTTTATGTCTGTGTGCTTCCTTTAAAAAAATTAGTTGGATTTTACCTCTTTTTTAACCTGAGAATCATTTATTTATTCAATTATCTTTATTGAATTATAAAATATTTCTAATATAAAAAATAGAATGATAGTGCAAACCTCCATGTACCTGCTTGAGTCCAGCTCCAGCAGCTAGGAATTCAACCTGAAGAGATGAATGGTGTCGGCGAGTAATGAGACAGCCTCTCAGTTTTCTTGGACTGCCTATTTATTTCAAGTTTAAGATTTTCTTTTATACTTTTACAAAAGCATTAGGTCAGAGGTTTGACATTTTCAGTTCCCCCTCACCCAGATTTATTATCTCCATAAATCACTGTTGCTCTTCAAACAGAGTTCTTGCTTCAGGGATTCTCTCGGAATCAGCCTTACCATCTATTACTTACTTCCTCTAATGTGTCCTGTAGTTGACATGTGATTACACTGTAACTCATGCTGCATTCCTCAGTTTACCACTTATCTTCCTAAATCCTGATTGCCCCTAGCATCCTGAGCTCACTATCTCTTAAAAAGGCTTTTAGCTATAGTGTCTCTAAAAATTCCTAACTTCTATAAGCTATAGTAAAATATGCTAACTCTACAACATTCCATAAATCTTTAACTTCTAACTATTTTAATTATTTCTAAGCCCTAAATTCAGTAAACTCCTTTGCCATAAACATTCTCCTCACAAATAGGCTTCAGATAGCAATCCCTCCCATGGCCTCAGGCTGTGGCCTATGTGCTCATCCCGGAACACTCTTTTGTAAAAGTCCCTGAACAAATGTCAGTGATTAACTTTATGAATTATTTTCTGAGCACAGCTACAGAAGGCTTTGTGCCTTCTCATGCTCCTCTCAAGAACAGTAAACACGGTAATATTCCTTTTCAGTCAACTCAGCTGAGGAGAGGAAAAAACAAGTCAAAATTACAAGGCCTCTCTCCTTCATCCCAGGTCCGTGCCTGCAGAATGAGGAGAGGGGGCTGGGGGCCGTGCCTCCGTTTGTCAGAAGTGGCTAATGTGGCTCCCGACATGTACCTACCCATCACTCACTTGAAACAGTTATTAACGCATGACTAAATTTTATTTTCTTCCCACCCTGCTACCCACCTCTCCTCTAATTTAGAAACAAATACCAAACATTTCTTACATGTCTCAAACACAGACTCCTCTTTTTAAATTAAATTTTTTTGGTTGTGTTGGGTCTTCATTGCTACACGTGAGCTGTCTCTAGTTGCAGCAAACTGAGACTACTCTTCACTGCGGTGCGGTGCGTGCCCTGCAGGGCACGTGGGCTCCAATAGTTGCAGCGTGAGCCCTCAGTGGTTGTGGGACACGGGCTTAGTTGCCCCATAGCATGTGGAATCTTCCTGGATCAGGGATTGAACCCATGTCCACTGCACTGGCAGGTATATTTTTAACCATTGGACTACCAGGGAAGTACCTCTTTTTAACTATAAAAATAACACCATCATCACATATAGAAATAAAACATTTCTTAATATCAAATTTTCTTTCCCATTTCCCTAGTTGTCTATAATCCTCTTATTTATAAGAGAATTCTTATGTTCCCTATAATTCTTTTATTGGTTTACTTAGTTTTGCAGTTGGTATAAATTGAGCTCCAAACAAAATCCTTGCATTATTATCACTAATGTGGTTTTTTTCTTAATATTTATTTATTTGGCTGTGCCAGTCCTTAGCCGTGGCACATGGGATCTTTTTTATTTTATTTTTTTTAGTTGTGGCACATGAGTTCTTTAGTTGTGGCATGCCAAAAACTCTTAGTTGTGGTATACGAGATCTTGTTCCCTGTCTATGGATGGAACCCAGGTCCCCGCATCAGGAGTGTGGACTCTTAGCCACTAGACCACCAAGAAAGTCCCACTAATATGACTTTTAAAGAGATCTTTAAACTCTCCTGTAGTTTATAAGTTTCCTCTTTATGTTAAAAATTTTTTCTGCTCTCTCTCTCTCTCTCTCTCTCTCTCACATACCCCTGCTTTTTTGGAGTGGGTGTTCATGTATAGAGAATAACCTGTATAGCTGTCTCTTATACACATCTTGGCATGCCAAAAACTCTTAGTTGTGGTATACGAGATCTTGTTCCCTGTCTATGGATGGAACCCAGGCCCCCGCCTCAGGAGTGTGGACTCTTAGCCACTAGACCACCAAGAAAGTCCCACTAATATGACTTTTAAAGAGATCTTTAAACTCTCCTGTAGTTTATAAGTTTTCTCTTTATGTTAAAAATTTTTTCTGCTCTCTCTCTCTCTCTCTCTCTCTCTCACATACCCCTGCTTTTTTGGAGTGGGTGTTCACAAGTCCCTTTTTTTTAATGGCATTAGCCCATTAATGTTTGTTATAAGAAGTGGTCTATTTCTTCTTTGATCATCATATTTTTTAAGGCTTTGTTGTTTATGTCTTCGTATCCCTGACTACCTTTTTAGATGTCTTTTGTAGCAGAGCCCTCGTTTTACCTGAACTTGACTGTACTGAGTGAGACCTGAGTGAATGCTACAGGCCTGTGGCTTCTTACAGGCCCCTGGCGGAATTGCTCTGGGAGAACTGTACTCAGTACTCCGGATGCCTTCACTCTCACCTCCTGCAAGCGGGAATCTTAAAGGGAGGTGGGAGGGGGCTTTAACATGGGGAGATCGTCCACACCTGTGGCTGATTCATGTCAATGTATGGCAGAACCAATGCAGTGCTGTGAAATGGAATAAGCATTAAACAAAAAATAAAAATTAAAAAAAAAAAAAAAGAATGTCAGTATCAGGTCAGAGTCATACTAATAGTTGCCTATGAGAAACAGGGGAGAGGCTCATTGGGGTACTTGGCACATGCTGTTGTTTGGAAGCTCTAAAAAAAAAAGATCTCATTTTGTGACATCTTACAAGCTCTTCACATCAGTGATAACTAGGCCTCCATGTTGGGAGCACTTGTGGCATTCCCAGATTCCTTTGACTTGACCCTTTTCATTTATTTGCCCCTTGCTCTTACACTCGTTGCTCTAAACTCGAGGTTTTCTCAGTGTTTGTTTTTGGAAAAACCCATAGAAGTTCTTGCCAGGGTGACCTGTTTTGTCTGTGCTGATTTAAAGACCAGTCAGCATTCTTGGTTTTACTTTCCATGTTATCTTGTATCTTTCATTAATTTTCTGCTTTATGCAGAACATATCTGTTTTATGTATTTCAGGTCTGCTGGTCTGTTTCTCAGCTTTTGATGGTTAACTGTATCAGCTTTACAGTGTAGCTGCATCCTGTATTTTTCAATAAATTCATTAGGATTTAGGAAGATAAATGAGGTTAACATAAATTAATAGCAGTGTTAAACTAAAGTTTATTTATTTAATTTATAACACCAATTAGAAACACTTTTTCCCTCTATTTTGTTCTCACCACGGTCTTCAGGGTTATTTTTATGTTAATACTTCCATTAATGATAGCTGTCATTCATTCAGTGTTAACTGATAATCTCATGTCTTTATAACAACCATATAACTAAAGATTATTATCCTTATCTTAAACATGAGATTTTGTTTCATCTTGAATACTTGAATGAACTTTATGTATATGTGCTTGAGTACAGAGTACATATACAGAAAACGGGTGTTCAGTGAACTGAGATATTTATGGACCCAGAACTATGACAAAAACAAAGCAATATTTTAAAAAAACATAGGAAATGATGAAGTAGTATTACAAGATCTTAAAAGAGGCTATTAAGGCCTATTATTATTTATGATGAATGGACCAAATTATTCTTCAGGGACTGAAATATTCTCATTCAGTCAGTTCAGTTCAGTCACTCAGTTGTGTCTGACTCTTTGTGACCTCGTGAATCACAGCACGCCAGGCCTCCCTGTCCATCACCAGCTCCCGGAGTTCACTCAAACTCACGTTCATTTAGTCTGTGATGCCATCCAGCCATCTCATCCTCTGTCGTCCCCTTCTCCTCTTACCCCTAATCCCTCCCAGCATCAGAGTCTTTTCCAGTGAGTCAACTCTTTGCATGAGGTGGCCAATGTACTGGAGTTTCAGCTTCAACATCATTGCTTCCAAAGAAATCCCAGGGCTGATCTCCTTCAGAATGGATTGGTTGGATCTCCTTGCAGTCCAAGGGACTCTCAAGAGTCTTCTCCAACACCGCAGTTAAAAAGCATAAATTCTTCGGTGCTCAGCTTTCTTCACAGTCCAACTCTCGCATCCAGATATGACCACTGGAAAAACCATAGCCTTGACTAGACGGACCTTAGTCGGCAAAGTAAAGTCTCTGCTTTTGAATATGCTATCTAGGTTGGTCATAACTTTTCTTCCAAGGAGTAAGCGTCTTTTACTTTCATGGCTGCAGTCACCATCTGCAGTGATTTTGGAGCCTAAAAAGAGAGTCTGACACTGTTTCCACTGTTTCCCCATCTATTTCCCATAAAGTGATGGGACCACATACCATGATCTTTGTTTTCTGAATGTTGAGCTTTAAAGCCAACTTCTTCACTAACCTCTTTCACTTTCATCAAGAGGCTTTTTAGTTCTTCTTCACTTTCTGACATAAGGGTGGTGTCATCTGCATATCTGAGATTATTGATATTTCTCCCGGCAATCTTGATTCCAGCTTGTGCTTCTTATATTCTCATTAGAAGTAAGGTTATCTTTTCTGTTAACGTTTCTAGTGTGATTCCAGTTTTAACTTAGTTCCTAGCATCAAACTTATGTCAAAATACATGGTTATATTTGTTTTCCTTTTAGAGTGAGTATATCATCATCTGATAATTTAAAACCTGCATCATCCAACAGTTACGCGTGGTTATAGAGCTGTATTGTTTTTGATGTTATTTCAGCCTATTTGTATTTAACGTTTGAGTACACTAAAAACTATAATTAATTGGCATTCAATTAAGACATAGTTGTTAAAAATCAGATAAATCAAGTGAGGTGTATCATTTTTCAGTAGGTAATTGGTAGATCACAATATATATATATCTCTTGATTGTAACTATATGTTTATACTAACATTTGGGAAATGATGAAGACATTTCATATTTTTCCAGCAGGTGGCAGCATTGTCTTTAAAAAAGTGTAGTTGCCACTTTATTATTTTCTTTTGAGCCGATTTGAGGAAAGAATCTTTTCTCTAAAATAATTGGATTTATTTCTTTTTTCTTCCAAATAAACCCTACACTATTGCTTTATAAAATGCTAATCTTAAGACAAGAATTTCAAAATGGTGCTGTGGATTATTCCTGATCAGTAATGCACTGTGATGCAATAGACAATTACAGAATTAACCAGAATTTTTTTAAAATCATGCATATAATTTTCTCAGCAGGGAGTAATATTCTGTCTTGAGTTGTCAGAGATAATGTAAGTCATAACCATGTACATCATCAAATTCATAGAATACCCTAAAATGTTTTAGGATTTTAATTAAAACATACCTTCTTTTTCAGTTTAGTTTAGTTCAGTCACTCAGTCGTGTCTGACTCTTTGCGACCCCATGAACCGCAGCACACCAGGCCTCCCTATCCATCACCAACTCCCGGAGTATACCCACACCCATGTCCATCGAGTCGGTGATGCCATCCAACCATCTCATCCTCTGTCGTCCCTTTCTTGTCCTGCCCTCAATCTTTCCCAGCATCAGGATCTATTCAGATGAGTCAGTTCTTCACATCACGTAGCCAAAGGATTGGAGTTTCAGCTTCAACATCAGTCCTTCCGATGAACACTCAAGACTGATCTCCTTTAGTATGGACTGGTTGGATTTCCTTGGAGTCCAAGGGACTCTCAAGAGTCTTCTCCAATACCACAGTTCAAAAACATAAGTTCTTTGGCTCTCAGCCTTCTTCACAGTCCAACTCTCACATCCATACATGACCACTGGACAAACCATAACCTTGACTAGATGGACCTTTGTTGGCAAAGTAATGTCTCTGCTTTTCAACATGCTATCTAGGTTGGTCATAACTTTTCTTCCAAGGAGTAAGCGTCTTTTAATTTCATGGCTGTAGTCACCATCTGCAGTGATTTTAGAGTCCCAAAAAAGAAAGTCTGACACTGTTTCCACTGTTTCCCCATCTATTTGCCATGAAGTGACGGGACCGGATGCCATGATCTTAGTTTTCTGAATGTTGAGCTTCAAGCCAACTTTTTCTCCCTCCTCTTTCACTTTCACCAAGAGGCTCTTTAGTTCTTCTTCACTTTCTGCCATAAGGGTCGTATCATCTGCATATCTGAGATTACTGACATTTCTCCTGGCAATCTGATTCCAGCTTGTGCTTCCTCCAGCCCAGCATTTCTCGTGATGTCCTCTGCATAGAAGTTAAATAAGCAGGGTGACAATATACAGTCTTGACGTACTCCTTTTCCTATTTGGAACCGGTCTGTTGTTCCGTGTCCAGTTCTAACTGTTGATTCCTGACCTGAATATAGGTTTCTCAAGAAGCAGATTAGGTGGTCTGGTATTCCCGTCTCTCTCAGAATTTTCCGCAGTTTATTGTGATCCACACAGTCAAAGGCTTACACCTAAAAAAGGTTGAACTTATTTTAAAATCCTTTGTTGAATATGAAGTAATAGAAATTATTGTTTTGGTATAGATTATCTTAGGGTTGTCTGAATGTTGAAATTTTCATTTTCTTATTTTCACTTAAAATGTTCACTTTTTAATTGTGTTTGCCTCTGAGAGTATTTAAATTGCTTATTGCATTCCCTTAGTTTGTGTGTATATACATGCATGTACTTAAACACTTGCTTATGTTTTGGTAAAGGTAAAATAATCAGCATTTTCCTTGTAGTTCTTGGTTGCATTCCCATCTCATACCAGTAGAACCACATCAGTGTCATACTTTCATCCAAGAGAGAAACAGTTATACAGGAAACAGTTATTCAGTTATACAGGAAATCCTTTTTACTATCTTTAAAAGAAATTTAAGGAACCTTAATCTTCAATTCTGCCTTTCCCTGCCAGGGAAATATGGGACCTTTTGATCAGAAATGGGTGAGTGACTAAGCTAAGTACATCTATGTCTAAGTGAGGTTGAAAATACTTGATGCAAGAGAAAAAGAGTTACTTGTCCTTTTTTGCTCTGAGAATTTCATAATTGCTTTACATAAAGAATAGTAATATCAACAACATTAACTATAATTAGTATTATTAAATTCTGTGAATTAGACATTTTTCCTAGCATTTGTCATGAATTCATTGTGTTTGTGGAAGAATTACAACATATGAGGAAAAGTAATATTTCTAGTTTTGTTTGTCAAGGTCATTTAGTGGGAAGCTCCATTATTATTCATTATGGAACCCAAGTTTCTCTGTCTAGGTAAATCAGTTGAACTTACTCTTCTTTTTCTTTTTAAACTAATATATATATATATAATATATTTGAAGTATTATTGACTTAAAATGTTTCAGGTTCACAAGAGGTGATTCAGTTACATATGTACACACATATTATATTATTTTCCATTATAGGTTATTACAAGATATTGACAATGGAAACTTACTTTTCTTAGTTAGCTCTGTTACTTTTGAAAGTACTACTCAGTTCGGCAGTTTATTTCTGTTGCTATTTGGAGACTAAGTATTAGTTATTCTAAGAATTACAAAATCAAAAGAGGAGATTAAGATGGTAGAGTTCGAGGATGCAAAACTCACCTCCTCCATAAACACATCAAAAATACCAAATATTTTCTATAGGTGAAGAAGTGTTCAGTGAAAACTTAACTGGAGAGTAGCAGAAAGACTCCTGTACAACCAAGGCTGTAAGAAGGATTCAGAATCAAGTAGAGAGGCAGTCAGGTTGAATTTGTGCCTCTGGGAGGGGACTCAGAAGAGGAGATCCTCCCTGGGGAGTGAGCGATTTGAGTCATATTTTGGGTGCCCCAGCCCTGGGATCTGACACTGGGAAGCTGATTGCGCTTGGTTGGAGGGAAAGTGAGACTAACAAGAGAGCTGTTGGAAGCCTTGACCCTTCTTGTGAGGAGTATGTATATGCTTGCTTGCTCCTGAAGCAGGGCGGACTGAAACTGCATCAGTCACTGGCTGGTTTCCCCCAGCTGGCTTGGCACGTGCCCCTGCCCTGCTTGCTCCACGATGCAGCTCCACATTGGGGTGAGGGTTGTCATGGCTGAGGGAGAACTTGGCTATGAGGCAGAAAGGTGGCTCCGACCTGTAGTGGCAGCGGCCGCCGCTGTGGATGCTTACACAGGCCACTCATCAGTGGCAGTCTGGGACTCTGACTTTGGCTAGACTGACACAGCCCATGTCCCGACCTGCTCATTGCAGGCCCCTGCCCCACTGTTCAGTGACAAAGTTCCATGATATGGAGAGGACTGCAGCAGCTGAGGAAGAGTTCGAATGTGAGAAACAAAGGCATTCATACCCAAAGTGGCATCTGAGCAGGGCGGGGACATTTTACAAAACCAGTGAAAAGCCATTACTGGTTTTTACATTAGAAGCTGTCTGGTTGCTGACAGTAGCCGAGGTCAACACCGCCCGTGCCCAGACCCACTCTGAGGCCCTGCACCAGCCCCCTGTCTTTCCAGCACTGCTCACCTCTGGGATGAGGGTGCTTTTACTGAGAAGGATAAAAATACACAGTTGAAGAGAATGGAGCCAGCTCAAGCATGATCCTTTGGGCTTCCGCTCCAGCAACTTGGGACCCAACACCCCAGTAAAGTGGTGTTGGACACTGAGCAGAAGAGAATGCCTAACTGTCTCCTGGTTTTCTAGCACCTCCATCTCCAGGGCCACCTCCTACCAAGGTGATAGCTGCCAGCTCACCCTGGGAAAAGACGTGACTTGTGTTCAATTAGACCCAACTCTTCCACCAAAGCCGGTGGGTACATATAACCTGTATAGAGAATAACCTGTATAGGGGTATTCCCATGCAAGGAAACCACTTTAAAACTGCAGTAGCTGACTTTTTCACCTCATTTCATAGAGACAGAGAAAGTGAAGCAAAATGAGAAGGTAGGAATTTGTTTCAATTGAAGGAGCAATAGAAAAGTCCTGAAAAAACAACTAATGAAACAGAAATAAACAGTTTATCAGATAAAAAGTTCAAAGCATTGGCAATAAGAATGCTAACTGAATTTGGAAAAAGAACAGATTAGCACGGTGAGAACTGTAATAAGGAACTAAACAATATAAATAAAAGAACCAATCAGAAATAAAGAATACTGTAACTGAAAAGAAAAACATACTAGAAGGAATTAACAGATTAGGTGATACAGAAGAATGTATAAGTGATCTGGAAGATAGAATAATGGAAATTGCCCATTCAAAACAGCAAAAGAAAGATAAATTTTAAAAATGAGAACAATTTAAGGGAACTCTGAGACAACATCAGGTATACCAACCTTTGCGTTAAAGGAGTCAGATGGTGCAGTGGTAGGGTCAGGAGATGCAGGAAATGTGGGTTCAGTCCTTGGCCTGGGAAGATCCCCAGGAGGAGGGCAAGGAAACCCACTCCTGTATTCTAACCTGGAATATCTCGTAGATAGAGGAGCTTGGCGAGCTAGTCTGTGGGGTCACATTGAGCATGCACGCATGCAGAAGGACAGGAGGCAGAGAAGGGGACTGGAAATCTATCTGATGAAACTATGGCTGAAAATTTCCAGAATCTGAGGAAGGAGAAAGATATCCAGACACAGGTTTCACCAAGAGTCCCAAACAAGATAACCTCAAACAGATCCACACATATCTTAATTAAAATGACAGCAGTTAAAGAGGGAATTCTAATGGCAACAAGAGAAAAACAGGAGTTATGTACAAAGGTCCTGTCATAAGTCTATCAGCTGATTTCTCTGCTGAAATGTTGCAGACCTGAAGGGAATGGCATGATATGTTCAAAGTGCTGAGAGCGAAAAAACTGCAACCTAGAATACTCTACCCAGCAAGATTGTGATTTGGAATTGAAGGAGATATAAAGACCTTCTTAGACAAGCAAAAATAAAACATTCATCAATACTCAGTTCAGTTCAGTTCAGTTCAGTTATTAACATGAGCCTGAGTGAATTCCAGGAGTTGGCGATGGACAGCGAGGACTGGCGTGCTGTGATTCATGGGGTCACAAGGAGCCAGACACGACTGACTGAGCGACTGAACCGAACTGAAAGAGAATAGCCAAGGCATTCATAGATTGTTCCAGTCAACAGAACACATGGCAAAGAGATAGAGTGGAGAAAATAGAAATATTCAGAAAAGGGCATGGGGTGGGGGGTCTTGCTTTACAACTCATGAAGAGATGAATCAACATTGTTTTGGAGGCAGCAGGGGGACGGGTGAAGTAATGAATGAAAATGTCTTTCAGTCATCCGGCTAACCAGTCTCACTGCTATAAGCAGGCAGGTAGGTTCATTCCTAAGTTGGCTATTTTCTCTTTTGTGCCCTCCTCAACCCCTAATGGGCTTCCCTAGTGGCTCAGATGGTAAAGAATCTGCTTGCAATTCAGGAGACCCAGGTTCAGTTCTTGGGTTGGGAAGATACTCTGGAGAAAGAAATGGCAGTATACTCCAGTATTCTTGCCTGAAGAATTCCACGGACAGAGGAGCCTGGCACGCTATAGTCCATGGAGTTACAAAGAGTGGTACATGACTGACTAAGCCTTCAACTCCTAACACTAGTTCCATCAACTTTCTGCCATCTCTACCCTGCTGTTTGCCCAAAGGCTGCCCCTCAGGCTGCAGTACCCAGGCTCCCTTGCCCTCTGGCCTACAGTTGCTCATGGCCGATGGGAAGCAACTGAAGATCAGAAGGTGAGAAGAGAGAGAGACTAGGATATTTCTTCCCTGTTCTCACCTTGTGTTGGTCCCACAGTTCCAGCAGGGGCTGAGCAGTCATTCTCCCCTGACCACAGCTCTCATAGGCCTAGAGATGGTGAGGGCTTCCCACTATTAGTGGTTTGTGGGAGCCTCAACATGCAAGGATGGTCAGCTTGTCCCACAGGCCTCTAATGAAAGGAAGGCATACATGAACGGGGAAACAGGCAGAGAGCAAGACAGAGAAAGAGAAAAACATGCTTGAAATGATGAAAGAACACTTTCCCTTTGCTGCCCTTTTCAGACAGGATTTCTGAAAGCTATTTGAAACAGAACCTAATGTAAAAGGTTGACAACTTGTAAAAGCAGCAGGGATTCATTCCCATGGGGAGACAGAGGGGAGGAGATGACCACATGGTCTTGGAAGGAGGCCTGTTATTTTGAAGTTGGAAGTGATGGTAAGGATGACCCTTGGATAGGAACATTTCTGTCAGCCTTCAGAAACTGATCGGGAGTAAATAATAATGCAAAGGGCCCACTTCCCTTTGGCTGCCAAGGGGTCAGAACAGTCTGGGCCAGAAGAGCCCATGGAAGCCTGAGATCGTGACCACCTGAACCCCAGAGAGTCACAGACCTTGAAGAAGTGTAGTAGTTCCATTTCCTTTCCTGTGAGTTGGGGCAGATGATGCCTGCACCACCCAGGGAGGCAGCATGAATGAGAGACTCAGCAAATGTCACAGAAGAATGAGTGCGAAGCACCACATCAGAGCGAGCTTGCTTTTATTTGTAAGTTGGTGATTTATGGTCCAAAAAAGGATTAAGCATTATAATTTTACCAGCTTATAGCAGTGAGAGTCCCAGCAAGAAGCTGAATTCCATGAGGACACACTTATAAAGCGCCTTCTTAAAGATGTGAACAGGGCCAAGGGAAATTGCAGGCATGCTGAGGCACTCAGAAGCTACTACCACCTCTAGGCTTCTGAACAGAGCCCCGTGAAAGATGAATCCATGGACCAAGGGCCACTCCAGGTCACTCTGAGCAAGGAACTCAGCTCTACTCCCAAAATCCAAGGATAGGCAGTGGAAAATGCCACCACACAACTTTCCTTATGATTTCTCCTTAAACCCTCTTTGGAAGTAGGTGAAGATATCTCTTATAAATCAACCATTTTAATGGATAAACATTAGGATATTTATCATAAAAAACAACAACAACAAAACAAAATTTGGTAAATTTTATCCCAGAATAATTTGTCCAATCTTCTGTAAATAACCAACATTTTGGTTTATTAAAGAATATACACTCAATTAAAGACTTCGGTGTCTTTTTAAATCAATGGCTAGATAAATAAGTCTTATAAGAAGCCATGGCCCACAGCTCTCCCACTGACCAACAGCTCTTGCCTTTAATGGTGGGTCCATCTGCCCACTGCCCACTACCCTAATATCTGTTCCATATATTAGCCCTTACTCAGCTTTGAAGAAAGGAGGCCCAGTGATCCAACTAGCGGTCAGGTTGTTGAGTGAGCTAAAATATTGGGTAGAAGCTTGTGACTCACCTATTTATAAGCTTTCTTTTACCCACTTCACTCTCTTTCTCTCACTACACAGGCCCTTTAGTTGTTTAGTCACTAAGCTGTGCCTAACTCTTTTGTGACCTCATGGACTGCAGCCCACCACTCTCCTCTGTCCATGGGACTTCCAAGGCAAGAATACTGGAGTGGGTTGCCATTCCCTTCTCCAGGGGAATCTTACCAACCCAGGGATCAAACCTGCGTCTCCTGCATTGCCAGGAAGATTGTTCACTGTTGAGCCACCAGGGAAGCCCACACATGCCCTTGCTACTGCTTAAAAAAGACTCAACTGTATTTTGCCCAGGAAATTTTATTCAAGACAAAGCCCTTCTCGTTGACCAATGAGTCCCTGGAGCCTGTCTGTGCACCAAGCTTTTTCCGTAAGGAATTGATTCCCAAGAACTGCATCTAAAAAATAACTTGCTATTGATTATCTTCCTGTGTTAGAGAAGAGCCAAAAGACATCAAAATCTTATGACCAAGAGACATAAAATGAGCAGATGCTCTTTGCTCCGGGTCATTACTTTCTTCAGCCTGCTTAAGGATTCTGTAAATTACCAAAAATAAGTGGTGCAAAGACAAAGTAAGGTTGGGGAGTAAAGCTAACCATAAAGGGCTGCTCTACCCAGCACACCCTGATCTGTCAGTCTCTTCACAATTCCATGCCCTGAGTAGGATGCCTGAGCAGAAATCTTTCTCTAGGCTTAAATACTATACCTGCTTTGGAGGTCAGATGATGAAAATTAAAGGGAAAATAACTGGGTGAGCTCCATTTGAGTTACAGAATTTCAGAGATGGGCTTTCTCAGCCTAATCAGTATAAAAAATACAACTTTATTATGCAGCATCTTTCACTCTGTATCCGAAAATGCCTTTCAGAGCAAATTTATTTGTGATTTGGGCATTTTAAGAGTTTCATCCAAGCACTGGATGAGACACTGAAGCCTTTAGTAGAGATCTGAAATAAACTAGAAGTTCAACAGGGGCACAGATCTAGTCCTCCCAAAGAGGATCTAAACAAATCCAGCTGCCTCGGCCTCAGGATGTCTTGCATGGGAACACACCCCGACTACCAGCTGGTTTCCCAGCCTCTGCCACGGCTTGGCTCATCTTCTCTCTGGCTTGTGCTACACTCATTTGAATTGCCCTCTGTCTTCCAGTGCAGGTCATTCAGACCCCATGAAAATTCAGGATAGTTAGGAACTGCCCTCCTGATGTTTTTCTCAGAAAACAGAAAACCAAGACATCTGCTGCAAATGAGGGGATGAAACTGAGAAGTAGTGATGGGGCAGAGTAATTGAGGAGGGTGATAAAGTTTAAATGAGTCATTATGGAACCAAACCGAAGAGGTTCAGGGGGTAAGGGGTGATGTCTGTAATGCATAAGGATGACACCATGATGGACTTTCACAGGCATTGCTAAGCAGCAGGACTTGAAGAAGTGGGTGGTTGGATTTATCTAGAGTTGGGATTGTCGGGATGCTAATTGACAGTGAAGGGGTGACAGCTCAGGAGGCAGGGAGGGTAACGAGAATAGTCTTAGTGGAGTGACTGATGAAGAACATAATGGTAGCAAAGAAGAGAAACTCGGAAAGCACTGATGCCTGGAAGCCCAGCAGAGCTAGGAACTGGAGAGCTTGAAGGATGGAAGAGCATGTCTGGTGGGATTGGTGATATGGGAAGAAATAGAGAAAAGACCAAGAGCAGAAATTCCAAATTTAAGGCAGGATGAAGGGAGAGGGAGGCAGGTGACCTGGTTCAGGGTGTAACTGTGGCAATTAGTGGACAAGGTAGATGGAAAGAGAGGAGTGAGGGGTCAGTCTGGACTGAGCTGTTAGATGACCTGTGCTTGTGGATCTTGAGGTCAATAAGCCTAATGTCAGAAAATACATCTTGCCAGAGAACATGGAGCTGCTAACAGCAGTGCCGTAATCAGAGTCCAAGCCTGCAGGCTACATATGTATATATATACATTTTAGGAAGGTTTTATTATTATTATTATTATTATATCAGATGACTGAAGTGCTAAGAATCCACCTGCCAATGCAGGATACTTGGGTTTGATCCCTGGGTCTAGAAGATCCTTTGGAGGAGGAAATGGCAACCCACTTTAGTACTCTTGCCAGGACAGAGGACCCTAGTGGGCTGTAGTCCATGGGGTAGCAAACAGTCAGACATGACTGAGCACAAGCACAGAACATTTACTTATGTCTTTTGGCCTTGCTGCATGGCATGTGGGACTTCAGTCCCCCAGTTAGGAATCAAACCCGCGCTCCCTGCAATGGAAGCACAGAGTCTTAGGCAGAGACTGCCAGGGAAGTCCTTTAGCTACCATTTTTCCTTTAATAGAAAACTTCCCACCCTTCCTGGTAACCACCACGCTGGAAACAGCTCACGATGAAGAAAGCTTCATGAAGCCTCACTTAGATCTCTAATTCCAAGTGTTGTGATGACAGCTCATTCCCTGTTCAGGAAAATCCTGGAGTTGAGAATCTTGGCCCCCGTCAACCTCCACATACTGGCACTAAGTACTTAACAGTGCCTGCCTTGAGACAGGTATGGAAAAAATAAAATAAAATGGACAAAAATATGAAGAAGGGTGAGGTTCTCAGTTATTTTCTCCTAGTTTAGGTCTTGGCTCCTCTACAGGTGTGTGTCTGAGCTGGAGATGTCATAAGTACCAGCCCTCAAGTAGATCAGCTCCTCTCTTTTCACCTCCTGGTATTCTTTGTCTAGGAATGGTTCTGGTAAGGGAAGAGCTATTACTTGATGAATCAAAACTAATTTTCTTCTACAACTGTCTCTCTTGCTCTTGCCTGACCTATAAATGATTCCATATAAACATGTGCTTCTTGCATCCTTGCCATGCCTTCCCCAAGCAATATGGGGTCAGAACCTAAGCATTCAGTTTAGTTCCAAGTTAGAACTTTTGGCGTCCAATCATGGCCCAAAGTTTTGGTGCATATACAAAAGTCAATACCACCATCACAACCAAATATGAAGAATTGGAATAGTGTTGTTGTTGTTGTTTTTTTAATGGAAAAAAAAAAAAAACCTGGAAGGAAGGGAAACTGTCATCTTCGTAAATTACTGTACCTCCCCAAGACTTTTGTTTTCCTATGAGTTGAAACATCTGAGGTATCGTCCAGCTTTAAACATCTATATGTAAATAACTAAATAGCTTTTATGGACCGCTAAAGAAATTTGGTCACAGAGAAAAAGAAAAAGTCTGGTTTGGCTTGATTTTTTTCCTTGGAAACACTGATAGAAATACTGCTCCAGTGTTGCTCCTCTTCACGTCATCTTTTTTTCTTTTTATTCCTTGCCTCTTATATCTCAGCAGAGAGCTTATCTTTACTCTATTTCCCAAATCTTCCATATTACCCTCGTGTGTCTTTGTAACTCTATTCACCGTATTGAAGTTTGGAATACAGTTTTCTTGAAAGATAACACCCACGGCTAAATTCTTATAAAAGACTGTCACTTGGGTTTGAAGAGTAGAAATGAGTTGGCAGTAAAGATAAGGCCCTCCTTTCAGGTTAAAACTGAAGAGTTCTAAAATCTTTAAGAAGCCCAATTATTAACTGCATACTTCACTGACAATGCCAAAATAGATCCGTTATACTTTACAGTAAAGAAATGACACCTTTAGCAAAAGGCAGGGGCAAAAATTCCATTTAATCATCATTTATACAAGAACTTGGAGTCCCAGCATGACATATCCCTTATCGCTTCAAATATTACGTCATTTATTCCCATCTCAGTTCAATCCCCTTGTGCTGAATGTCTTCCTTTACTGAAATTGATCTTTGTTAATACCAGGCATAATGTGTTCTCCATCTCTTAAAGGAAACCAATGGATTCCTGCCATGACAGGAGATAACTGGAAATCTATGTACTCCGGACACCAATTCCCCATCAATACACTGAAATGTCTTTTCTTTAAAAATAACAGCCCTGCCTGAATTTGATCACTTTCCCAAATTAGTGTAATTGATGCACCCTGAGGCCTTAATGATTCAGAAAGTGCATACTCGAGGGATATTTAAATAGCTATTTCGTAGGAAGATAAAATGTGTGCCAATGTTATTGAATACACATTCCCAGAGTTCAGGTAATGCTCAGAGCTTGACCAAGGGCTGGTCAATGTGTCAGGAAGGTTGCCCTTAAATAACACAAAGGGCAAATGGTTTTGTATGCACATGATTATGCTTTTTCTGGGCCTTCAGTGAAAGGTGCAAGATTATTACAGTAGGTATTATTAAACCAGTTGCTTCTAAAACTGAGAGGAACCTCAGTTTTGGAGCCTGTGAAAATAGGATAATAATAATCATCTTGGTGACTGCAACCATGAAATTAAAAGATACTTGCTCCTTGGAAGAAAAGCTCTGACAAACCTAGATAGTGTATTTAAAAAAAAAAAGGAGACATCACTTTGCTGGCAAAGGTCAATATAGTCAAAGCTATGGTTTTTCTAGTAGGTATGTACTAATTTGAGAGTTGGACCGTAAAGAAGGCTGAGCACCAAAGAACTGATGCTTTCAAACTGTGCTGTTGGAGAAGACTCTTGAGAGTCCCTTGGACTGCAAGGAGATCAAACCTGTCAATCCTAAAGGAAATCAACTCTGAATATTCATTGGAAGGACTGATGCTGAAGCCGAAACTCTAGTACTTTAGCCATCTGATGCAAGGAGCCGACTCATTAGAAAAGACCCCAATGCTAGGAAAGATTGAGGGCAAGAGAAGAGGAGAAGAAAGAGGATGAGATGTCTGGATGTCATCACGAACTCAAAGGACACGAATTCGAGCAAACTCTGAAAGATAGTGAAGGACAGAGAAGACTGGCATGCTGCAGTCCTTGGGATCACAATCAGACATGACTTAATGACTGAACAACAATAATAATTTCTACTTCCCAGGGGCTATCTGCTGATGTTGAATCTAAATGAGGTGCCAAGGCATTCTTAGATCTTCAAAACAGCTCCTAGGATCTCTGGATATGTCAGAAAATTTGGAAAACTCAGCAGTGGCCATAGGACAGGAAAAGGTCAGTTTTCATTCCAATCCCAAAGAAAGGCAATGCCAAAGAATGCTCAAACTACCACACAATTGCACTCATCTCACACGCTAGAAAAGTAATGCTCAAAATTCTCCAAGCCAGGCTTCAGCAACATGTGAACCATGAACCTCCAGATGTTCAAGCTGGTTTTCGAAAAGGCAGAGGAACCAGAGATCATATTGTCAACACCTGCTGGATCATTCAAAAAGCAAAAGAGTTCCAGAAAAACATCTATTTCTGCTTTATTGACTATGCCAAAGCCTTTGACTGTGTGGATCACAATAAACTGTGGAAAATTCTGAAAAACTATATGCAGGTCAGCAAGCAACAGTTAGAATTGGACATGGAACAACAGACTGGTTCCAAATAGGAAAAGGAGTATGTCAAGGATGTATATTGTCACTCTACTTATTTAACTTATATGCAAAGTACATCATGAGAAACACTGGGCTGAAAGAAACACAAGCTGAAATCAAGATTGCTGGGAGAGCTATCAGTAACCTCAGATATGCAGATGACACCGTGAAGAACTAAAGAGCCTCTTAATGAAAGTGAAGGAGGAGAGTGAAAAAATTGGCTTAAAGCTCAATATTCAAAAAATGAAAATCATGGCATCTGGTCCCATTATTTCATGGGAAATAGATGGGGAAACAGTGGAAATAGTGGCTGACTTTATTTTTCTGGGCTCCAAAATCACTGCAGATGGTGATTGCAGCCATGAAATTAAAAGACGCTTACTCCTTGGAAGGAAAGTTATGACCAACCTAGACAGCATACTCAAAAGCAGAGACATTAGTTTGCCAACAAAGGTCTATCTGGTCAAGGCTATGGTTTTTCCAGTAGTGATGTGTAGACGTGAGTGTTGGACTGTGAAGAAAGCTGAGCACCAAAGAATTGATGCTTTTGAACTGTGTGTTGGAGAAGACTCTTAAGAGTCCCTTGGACTTCAAGGAGATCCAACAAATCCATCCTAAAGGAAATCAGTCCTAGGTGTTCATTGGAAGGACTGATGTTGAATCTAAAACTCCAATACTTTGGCCACCTGATGGGAAGAGCTGACTCCTTTGAAAAGACCCTGATGCTGGGAAAGATTGAGGGCAGGAGGAGAAGAGGGTGACAGAGTATGAGATGGTTGGATGGCATCACTGACTCAATGGACATAAGTTTGGGTTGGGTAAACTCCAGGAGTTGGTGATGGACAGGGAGGCCTGCTGTGCTGCCATTCCTGGAGTCTCAAAGAGTCGAACACGACTGAGCGACTGAACTGAACTGAATCTCTGGAACTTCTCCCTACACATATCCTCACTTTCTCTAGGGCAGGAGTGCTGCTCATGGAGGCTATTCTGGGAAAGTTGAATACATGCATGAATAAAATCCTCCACCAACATCTCACAGGTATGCTCCAGCTGCGTATTAGCCAGTAGGAACTGGCTGCGTACTCGCAGCTAAAAGGCAACAGGTATACTTCTACTCGTCATTTCTAAGCCCTTGGCAGACACAATCAGTCAAAGAATTCTTACCAAATATGACCTTCAAAATATTTCTCAAGACAATGTTCCAGGCAGCCACTGTGTTTAGAGTTGACACCAGAGATAAAATCCATTTGATACCTCCAAGGCTATCCATATCATGGGCAGGGCGTAAAATCTCCCCATGAACTTATGTTTGAATCACTGATTCATCATAGCTGGCACCATGGATAGTCAGGACTGCCCTCCATTTGCCCAGTACTATGGTTAGAAAAGGCCGGGGAAGCAGTCCGACTAAGGGCAGACAGTGCTTTTTGCCAAAAGTGCCCTGCAGAGGGACTTCTTATTTTGTTTACTTCTGCCTGGCAGTCTTTGACCCTGACAACTCTAATTTTCTTCACAAGTGAAGAAGCCCGTTGTCTTCCACCTGCAGTCTCTAGCCTTCCTGATCTTGGTCCAAAACTCCTACCCCTTACCCCAGAAGTTAATCAGGTTAATAACAAGCCCCTCTCTTGTTCTTCACTTGTGTGTCAATAACTCCTTCTGTGTAGCTTGTGACCTCATGTGGCCTCTGACACCTTGCTCTCTGCTGATCAGAATCTTGCCTGAATCCTTAATCCTCTGACATCTGCTTGTCTGTTCCCAGTGTCCTGGATATTTGCCTATAGCTCTGATGACCCCTGGAAGCATCAGGCACATCATGCTGGATGTTTCTCAAGACTTTACTGGGGAAAGAGCCAAGACTTATTGCCTGCTTTTTTTTGGTGCCAGCTACTTTAAATCCATTACCTAATTTAATTTTCAAAACAAAGCCAAGAGGTTGATACAGCACCATTGTAACCTGTATAGGGGAGTGATAGGGGATCGGAGATTTACAGACATTAAATAACATGCATGAGGTCACAGAGCTGGTAGATGACAGAGCTGGGACTTAAGATCTGACCCTAGAATCTGGACATCACCTGTTCACTTCACTGCCTTCTAAATTGATGTATATAGGGCTGGACGCTTGGGGGTCCCACATTATAGGGAAGGTAACTCTCTCCTACTCGTCCTTCCCCACCACCTCTAACTCCAGCTCAACTTGTCAATACAGGCTCATGTGACTCATGTGAGGAGAGGGATAAAAAGCAGACTTCTTTGGGTATAAGAAAACCCAATACAGTGATTTGTGGCATGGGGCCTGATAATTAACTAAGTAGGATCCTTTGCAATGAGACAATCTCTCTTGTTTTTATTGCCACATTAAAGTGTGAATATTAAGCAAAATAAGAATATAAATCTTACTAGAGGATGCTGAAGTTTACAACAGTATACGCCCAGCTCAGTTCTCAATAGAGAGCAGTCGTTATTGAAGGCCATAAACATTTCTGCATGCTGGGGGGGAAATATTACCACTAAAGTGGCTCTGGTTTTAGTCATTTGGTAAATGAATAGACAAGTCCCAGCAGGATTCTTGTGGGGCAATCATTAAGACCACCATATCCATGAGCAACATCTTACGTTTCTCGCATGTGGGGTAGGGTATCTTCATTTGAGGGGACTGTTCTGTGCACTGCAGGACATTTATCTCTCTCAGAACAGACCCTTTTCCCTTGTCCAAATACTTCGATGCACTTCCTAAAGAACTCATAGAGGTGGTACTGCCGCCTATGTGGAGTACCAGGACAGGAATCAGGAATCCAAGGCTAAGTTTTCCCTTCCTCAAGCCCCAGTTGCTCCCTCTGTATACAGAGGAGAGTACCAGTTACTTCTGGCTTAACCTGTGATTGTTCAGAACAACAGAAGAAGAGAAAGCAGTTGGGAGAAGAACAATAGAGTGGTTAAGATTGCCAAAGGATATTTTTGCACAAAAGGTAAAATCATGACCCTTACACAAATATAAAATGAACATATGTCATTATTAATGAGGAAACTAGTCAGATATTGCAACTAGTTCAGGGGAGGATTCAAGAAAACACATATAGATCATCAAGAATGCTGAGATATAACCGAATCACTTTACAACTGAAACTAACACAACATTGTAAATCAACTATATTTCAATAAAAATTTTAAAAAGAATGCTGAAATAAATACAGAAAGATACAAAGATATTGTGGGGCTGCGATCAATTGCCTCTCTGCTGGACACAGTTTGCATTTCTATGGGCAAGAATCACTTGCATTACTACCAGTATTCCACATCTTGACAGGGTTGTAAAATAGCTTTAGACGAAGAAAGATGAATCAGAAGGGTGGTATAAGCAGGACACCCAGCAATCAATTTTGTCTGTTTCCAAGGTCTTTCACACATTTTTCCTGACAAGATGGTTAGGTGTAATGGATGGCCCTAAGCAGGGACTCTATGTCCTGCCCCTACTCCTAACTAAGCCAAAGGTGGGCAACATAAACACCAGAAGATTTGGGGACTCAGTGGGTAGATAGCATATATGCTAGGATTCTCTCTTGTTCCCTGGAAGGAGATAAGAAACACCAACATTTTCTCATAAGCCATAGCAGGAAAGATGCAAAGATGGTATAAAAATGGCTTTATAGGATCTCTTTGCACAGAATAAAATGCCAACTCTTATCATGACCTATCAGATCTGGTCATGCCCCACCTCTCTCCAACCTCTCTTCCTTCTGCATACTCTATCTAGCTAGTCTACCATACAGAACAAATTTCTCCCTATCTTGGAGACTTTGTGCTTTTGCTTCCTCCTATTGAAAATGGAAGGACTGATGCTGAGGCTGAAACTCCAATACTTTGGCCACCTCATGAGAAGAGTTGACTCACTGGAAAAGACCCTGATGCTGGGAGGGATTGGGAGCAGGAGGAGAAGGGGATGACAGAGGATGAGATGGCTGGATGACATCACTGACTCAATGGACATGAGTTTGAGTGAACTCCGGGAATTGGTGATGGATGAGGAGGCCTGGCATGCTGCGATTCATGGTGTTGCAAGGAGTTGGACGTGACTGAGTGACTGAACTGTACTGAACTGATTGAAAATCTACTTCTCCAGATTTTTGCAAGATTGCTTCTTTCTCATCATTCTATTCCAACTCAAATGCCGTGCTTAGAAAGATCTGCCCCCTTCCTGGCTCCCTTCACAGTACCCTCATCTCACCTCTTTCCATTTATTTTGTTTTCTTGTCTATTACCTGGCTTCCCTTTCTAGACTTATAATTTCTCAAAGCAGGACTCTCAGACTTGGGCACTGCCCTTCCTGGTACCTGGATTATGGTGATGCTCCATGAATACTCTCAGATCACCTAGGTGCTCAGGCAGCCTAGCTGAGGCAGCCTGTGGTTCTCTCTTGTGGCTGGGAGTAGCACAGGTGTGATACTTGGATCTGGCCTCCTAACTGGGACCAGATGTCCTTAATGGATTTAGGATGAACTGTAATCATTAAGAAGCAAGAAGAGGGTGGGCATTTTAGGAACTAACAGCTTGGCTAGGCACCTCCATGGCCCAGTTTCTGATCTCAAAATTATGTTAGCCCTTTAGGAATAGAGCTCATGCCAAGAAAAGTGAGGGAAGGAAATAACCTTGAAGTAACTGAGCTGATCTTGAATTGGTGAGACTGTGTTTTCTGATACCATGTAGAATGAAACTCAAGACAGTTAAAGAAAAATCTTGAAATTATGTTTTGGACATCTGAGATGTATGGCCTGAAATTATTTTACTTTCTGCATAAACAATTCTGCATAAACAACCATCAAATGTTGTTAGGTCATGAGTGTTGCATATTAATATGTATAAAAGGCCACTGGGGTCAGAGAAGAAGGTTGCCATTTTGCTTTCACTAACCTATCCAGTTGTTCTCCACCATCTTGAATTGAATATTCAGCGTCTTACCATGTTTATTTGCTTTGTCAATATAACAAGGGCCATGGAGGGAAGGAGGGCTTCCATGGTGGCTCAGTGGTAAAGAATCTGCCTGTGATGCAAGAGACTTGGGCTCAATCCCTGGGTCAGAGAGATCCCCTGGAGGAGGGCATGGCAACCCACTCCAGCAACTCACTCCAGTATTCTTGCCTGGAGAATTCCATGGGCAAAGGAGTCTGGTGGGCTGCCATCTATAGCATCGCAAAGAGTTGGACATGACTAACGTGACTGAGCATTCATGTACATGAAGGGAAGGAGGTGGGTGAAGGAGAGAAAAAAGGGCGTCCCTAATGATTGCTAAAGGAACTCTTAGGACATCAATTCATGCTTTCAACACACATTAATTAAATGCTTGCGTGTGTCAGGCTCTGTTTCAGGCACTTGAGAAACAGCAGAGAACAAAATAGGTGATCAGCTCTGTCCTTGTGAATCTTATATTCTAGCAGAGGAAGAGGATAATAAGTAATAAGCAAGTAATAAACAAGTAAACTGCATTGCAGGTTAGAAAGAGATGAGTGCTTAGAAAAGGAAAAAAGTAGATCAGGATGCAAAGGATCAGGAGTGGGAGGCAGAGGGTAGAGCAGGCAGAGATATTAAATAAGGAGCAGGAGAGACCTTATCTGAATAAAGATTGAGGAAGACAGGAAGGTCCCTGAGCATCAAGTTGAGGGAACAACTAGATGAATAGCCTTGCATTAGAAGCAGAGGGTAGAGCAGGCAGAGATATTAAATAAGGAGCAGGAGAGACCTTATCTGAATAAAGATTGAGGAAGACAGGAAGGTCCCTGAGCATCAGGTTGAGGGAACAACTAGATGAATAGCCTTGCATGCTGCTGTTTGTTTAAAAACAAGGACAAGGAGAAGGCCAATGTGCCCAAAGCCAGTTACTGGAGGACAGTGGGGGTAGTGGAGTCAGGGAGTTAATAGGGACTGGATCATGAAGGATTTTATAGGCTTTCACTTTGAATGAAATGGGAGATGTATTCATTTCCTGTGGCTGCTATATAGCAAACTACCACAAACTTAATAATGGAAAACATCAGAAATTTCTTTTCTCAGGGTTCCAGTCAAAGTGTCAGCATGGCTGTGCTCCCTGAAGCTCTAGAGAAGGATGTGCTCCTTGCCTCGTCCAGTCCCGGGGCTACATTGTTCCAGTCTTTGCCTCGTGGCCACATCACATTCTCTTTTGCTTGCTGGCAAATCTTCCTCTGCTTCCCTCTTATAAGGACACTTGGGATTATATTTAGGGCTTGCCCAGATAATACAGGATCATCTCTCCATCTCAAAATCCTTAATTATATCAACAAAGGCTCTCCCTTTTTCCAAATAAGACTCTCACAGGTTGCTGAGATTAGGGCATGGATATTCTTTGGGGGACCATTTTGCAGTGAACCACAGGGACCACTGTGGGGTTCTGAGCAAACCTAATCTGATTTCCGTTTGCAGAACACAAAGGGATCCGTTTGGGAGTGAGGGACAGTCTTGAAGCAGGAATAATACAGCAGCAGGAAGGCTGTTAGGATCATTCAAGTGAGATGCCCTTGGTAATTCAAGGGTGGTAGCAGTAGAGATAGTAAGCAATGATCAGTTTGTGACTATATTTTTAAAAGTAGAAATAATAGAATCCACTGAAAAAATTAGAAACCACAGATAAAAGAAAGAGGTGTTACTGATGAAAGAAATCAAGGAGGACACTAATAGATGGAGAAATATTCCATGTTCGTGGATTGGAAGAGTCAATATAGTGAAAATGAGTATACTACCCAAAGCAATTTACAGATTCAATGCAATCCCCATCAAGCTACCAACAGTATTTTTCACAGAACTAGAACAAATAATCTCAAGATTTGTATGGAAATATAAAAAACCGTGAATAGCAAAGGCAATCTTGAGACAGAAGAATGGTACTGGAGGAATCAACTTGCCTGACTTCAGGCTTTACTACAAAGCCACAGTCATTAAGATAGTATGGTACTGGCACAAAGACAGAAATATAGATCAATGGAACAAAATAGAAAGCCCTGAGATAAGCCCACACACATATGGGCACCTTATCTTCGACAAAGAAGGCAAGAACATACAATGGAGTAAAGACAGTCTCTTTAACAGGCGGTGCTGGAAAAGCTGGTCAACCACTTGTAAAAGAATGGAACTAGACCACTTTCTAAGACCACACACAAAAATAAACTCAAAATGGATTAAAGATCTAAACGTAAGACCAGAAACTATAAAAAACCTTGAGGAGAACATAGGCAAAACACTTTCGGACATACATCACAGCAGGATCCTCTATGATCCACCTCCCAGTATACTGGAAATAAAAGCAAAAATAAACAAATGGGACCTAATTAAAATCAAAAGCTTCTGCACAACAAAGGAAACTATAAGTAAGGTGAAAAGACAGCCTTCTGAATGGGAGAAAACAAGATCAAATGAAGCAACTGACAAA
>SJYC01128801.1:0-29880 GCA_006408675.1 Madoqua kirkii | reverse complement strand
GGGAGATCGTGTACACCTGTGGCTGATTCATGTCAATGTATGGCAGAACCAATACAGTATTGTAAAATAGAATAAAGCATTAAAAAAGAAAGAAAGAAAGAGGTGTTAAAGATGACTTCAAAGTTTGCCACCTGGTTAACTAGAAAAATGGAGTTGCTGTTGACTGAGATGGTTCAGGGCTTCCACTGGAGCAGGCTTGAATGAGAAGAATGACAGTGCATTTGGACAAGTTAAGTCTGAGGCAGAGATGCAGAGTGGGCAGTTGCATATGATAGTGTGGAGTTCAGAACTGAGGACTGGGATGGACATCTGTATTTGGTATTTAAAGGCAAAAGGCATGATGAGATCATCAAGGAAATGAAGTCAGAGAGAAAAGAAAAGAAGCTGGAGCCCCAGGGCCTACTAACTCTGAAAAGGCGGGGAGAAGAGGATGAATCAGAAAAGACTGAGGAAGAAACACAAGAGCATGGGGTTCTGGGAGCCACAGGAAGAAAGCATAGCAAGGAGAAAGGGTTCACTCATGCCAAATGATGCTCGTGGGTCAAGTAAAGTAAGGACTGTGGTTTTCTTCAGATTCAGCCATCTGGAGGTCATCTGTGATCTTAACAAGATGAATTTGATGGCATGAGTTTAGGAAAGACAAGGGGAAAGGAACTGAGGATAGCTATTAGCTACATCTCTCTAGGGAATTTTGTTGCAGAGAAATGGGATGGTTCCTGGTGGGGGAAAGAAGAGTACAGAAAAAGGTGAAGTGCTGTTTGTGTTGTTTAGGACTTTTAAATTTTTATATGGGAGCCATAACTGCATGCTTACACACTCAGGGGAATGACTCAATAGAGAGAGGACATTGATGAAGCAGGAGAGAAAAAGATAGATTGTTAGAAGAGTGTCCTTGGAAAGAAAAAAGGAGGCGGGTGTTCATCTGAGCTAATGTACACAGAGGCAGAGTACATATGAGATACTGATCCAGGTAGAGGTGGTGGTGGGGATCTGTACAAATTCTCTTCTGATGATTTCACTTTCTCAGAAAATTGCAAATGAGGTTGTTTGTCAAGAGCAAGGATGGAGAAGGGGCTGTGGGGAGTCTGAGAGTCATTTTGGAGGATGAAGAGTGTATGGGGGTGGAAGTGGTCTCATTTTTAGTGAACATGTGCTGTATGGATCTCTATTAATGAATCTGGTGTCTGGAGAAGACTAATATTACCAAATACTGCAGCCATATCTTTGTTGAGGATGATGGAACATGAGGCTTTAGGGAAGGCAGAGTTTGAGACACTTAGACTTAGTAGGGCCAAGTTATACAAGTCCTTTTTGCATAAAACTTTAAAGTCTGGTGGGAGATGTGGTGAAGGAGAGCTTGAGGCTAGAATGGCATCTGGAACAAAGGTCTGCTCTGATCTCAGAAGCTGGGGGAAAAGGAGCAGTTATAAAAAGAAATGAGGCCACAGACGTACCCGAGGTCAAAGAGAGTCAGCACATGCTATGGCCTTTTTGGATAGATGGCCTAGACCATAGGCCAGGATAGCTGCTTAGCCTCAAATGCTCTCTGACCCAGTACTGGGGCCTTCCTTCTAAATCACTATGAACTGAAAGGTCCAAGCCAACATCTGGGAGCTCTAAAGGGCTATGACCACTTAGGGGCTGGGACAAACATTCAGAGCCATAGTCTCCCCAGTGAGGGGAAACAAGAGAGTGAGCAATGCAGTGGAACAGAGACGATGGCAGTGAGTCATGTCACTCCTCTAGGGTGAGGCTGCCCACCCCCCAACAAGCTGGGTCACTAGCCTTCTGGCAAGGAGGCAATCAGCCCGGGTCCCAGACTTTCATTCTGTAACTCGTTCTTTAGAGAAGAGACTTCTGCCAAGCGGCCTAGCCTAGAGCAAGTTGGCCAACTTAATCAGGGTTTTGGCTAGCCCTTCCCAGCACTGAGAGAAAATGGGAGAGACTGAAGAATGTGGATTAAGCACCTCCAGCTGCTGACATGTTGCTGACAGTGGCAGATAAGATGGGATGAGTGGCATGTGCTGAACGCCAGCTCCAATAGCACTCGACTCGACTTGACTGCATTCTGCAAGCTGGAGTTTGGGGTACTTGAAATTATTTATTTAGATCCATCCACCCTGTTTGGGAAGCCGATTAGTGTCAGCAGACGCCTGTGAGGAGCCCAGGGAACCACAGAGTAAATGTGTCAGGGCTCACAGTTGCCTAGCCCACACGCTGCCGCTCCTGCTCCAGGCAGTTCTGAATGCACTTCCTCCTCTTCCTCCTGATTGTGGAAGAGTGAAAGGGGATTGTTATAGTGATCCAGGCAACTCTCGAACAATCCAAAGGCCAGGTTTGTATGTTATTAATTCCTGAACTTCCCAAGGAAGGGGAATACATCATTCTTTATAAACTTCTAAATGGAGGCTGGAGGGACTTCCCTGGTGGTCCAGTGCTTAAGACTTTGCCTTCCAGTGCAAGCAGTGTGGGTTTCATCCCTGGTTGGGGAGGTAAGATCCTACATGTCTCTCTGCTGAAAAACTAGAACATAAACAACAGGAGCAATATTGTAATCAATTCAGTAAAGTCTTTAAAAGTGGTCGACATTGATTTAAAATAAAACAGAGTTCAGAGCAAAGAACAGTAGCACTCTGACACAGCAGAGCCTCGCTGAGCAGGGAAAGAGATCATGATGCTGGGAGTGGGCCACTAGCCCTCAGACGTTGGGCAGGAGCCATTACCTCTCTGATCCTCATGTTCTCCTGTGTAAATTAAGAGATCAGATCTAATCAGTGTCTTTTCTTTCCTCTTTCCTTTTCCTTTCTTTTTTTCTCCCTTCCTTCTCTCCATTTTCCTTTCCTTCATTTCAATATAAAACTGTTTTCTCAAAGAAGATAATTTCAGTGGCCTTACACTTTTCCTTGGTTCCTGTTCCTAGCTTTTTATGGTGAAATTATCATTCACATAGTGAATGGATGGATAACCCATGGTATAGTCCAGGGGTCAGTTACATTTTCCTATAAAGGTTTAGATGGTTTAGGCTTTGTGAGTCATTTGGCCAAGTGAAAAATTGGCAATAGACAATAGGACAGCTGGGAGAAGCTATCCCACATCCAAGGAGCGGTGTCTGCACAGGCGCAGGAGGGCCGAGAGGAGCTATTCCACGTTCAAGGTCAGGAAGGGCGGCAGTGAGGAGATACCCCTTGTCCAAGGTAAGAGAAACCCAGGCAAGATGGTAGGTGTTGCAAGAAGGCATCAGAGGGCAGACACACTGAAACCATACACAGAAAACTAGTCAATCCAATCACACTAGGACCACAGCTTTGTCTAACTCAATGAAATTAAGCCATGCTGTGTGGGGCCACCCAAGACAGGCAGATCATGGTGGAGAGGTCTGACAGAATGTGGTCCCCTGGAGAAGGGAATGGCAAACTACTTCAGTATTCTTGCCTTGAGAACCCCATGAACAATATGAAAAGGCAAAATGATAGGATACTGAAAGAGGAACTCCCTGGGTCATTAGGTGCCCAATATGCTACTGGAGATCAGTGGAGAAATAACTCCAGAAAGAATGAAGGGATGGAGCCAAAGCCAAAACAATACCTAGCTGTGGATGTGACTGGTGATAGAAGCAAGGTCCGATGCTGTAAAGAGCAATATTGCATAAGAACCTGGAATGTCAGGTCCATGAATCAAGGCAAATTGAAAGTAGTCAAACAGGAGATGGCAAGAGTGAACGTCAACATTCTAGGAATCCGAGAACTAGAAAGGACTGGAATGGGTGAACTTAACTCAGGTGACCATTATATCTACTACTGCAGGCAGGAGTCCCTCAGAAGAAATGGAGTAGCCATCATGGTCAACAAAAGAGTCCGAAATGCAGTATGTGGATGCAATCTCAAAAATGACAAAATGATCTTTCTCCATCTTAGGCTGCAAAGAATATAATCAATCTGATTTCGGTATCTACCATCTGGTGATGTCCATGTGTAGAGTCCTCTCTTGTGTTGTTGGAAGAGGGTGTTTGTTATGACCAGTGTGTTCTCCTGGCAAAACTCTGTTAGCCTTTGCCCTGCTTCATTTTGTACTCCAATGTCAAATTTGCCTGTTACTCCATGTATCTCTTGACTTCCTATTTTTTCATTTCTGTCCCCTCTGATGAAAACAACATCTTTTTGTGGTGTTAGTTCTAGAAGGTCTTGTAAGTCTTCATAGAACCATTCAACTTCAGCTTCTTCAGCATTATTGTTTGGGGCATAGACTTGGATTACTGTGATCTTGAATGGTTTGCCTTGGAAATGAACAGAGATCATTCTGTGATTATTTGAAACTGCACCCAAGAACTGCTGTTGTAACCCTCTTACACTGTTGGTGGGAATGCAAACTAGTACAACCACTATGGAGAACAGTACAGAGATTCCTTTAAAAACTGGAAATAGAACTGCAGTAAAACTCAGCAATCCCACTGAGGGACATACACACAGAGGAAACCAGAATTGAAAGAAACACATGTACTCCAATGTTCATTGCAGCACTGTTTATAATAGCCAGGACATGGAAGCAACCTAGATGTCCATCAGCAGATGAATGGATAAGAAAGCTGTGGTACATATACACAATGGAGTATTACTCAGCTATAAAAAGAGAACATATTTGAATCAGTTCTCATGAGGTAAATGAAACTGGAGCCTATTATTCAGAGTGAAGTCAGTCAGAAAGAGAAACACCAATACAGTGTGTTAACACATATATGTAGAATTTAGAAAGACGGTAATGATAACACTACATGCAAGACAGCAAAAGAGACACAGATGTAAAGAACAGATATTTGGACTCTGCGGGAGAAGGTGAGGGTGGGGTGATTTGAGAGAATAGCACTGAAACATGTATATTACCATATGTAAAACAGATGACCAGTGTAAGTTTGATCCATGAAGCAGGGCACTCAAAGACGGTGCTCTGGGACAACCCAGAGGAATGGGGTAGGGAGGAACATGGGAGGGGCTTCACCCCTGGCTGATTTGTGTTGATGTATGGCAAAAACCACCACAATACTGTAAAGTAATTAGCCTCCAATTAAAATAAATAAATTTTAAAAAAAGAAAGGTTTTACCCTCATGGGCCAACACCACCTGGAAGAGCAGTAAGCAAGGAATCAGTACAGCCACTGTTCCTGTCCTCCCTTTTACCTGATTCCCATTCGAGTTCACACACTGTCGCCCTGGGCTATCTCTTCTTGGGTATCTCGGCCATACATTCAACAGTCACATCAAGTTGCAGTTCTGGTGCAAAGAAAGAAACTATGATAGACAATAAACTCCCTATGGCTATTCATGTAGTGAGTGCTGAATCTGATCTTTCCACTGGAATTAAGTTGAAATAATTTAGCTCATTGGGGCATACATGACAGGAAGAAAAACATAGCTTATGAAACCATATTTATTTTCTACTAATCTGACAACAGTATCCCTCATCCAGGTTAAAATACTCAAAACCAAGACTCACAGTCACCTGCAGGCATATGACTGATTGCAAAGAGGCATTCTTGTTTCATGACATTGATTCTTTAAAGGATAATACCAGGAGACAGGGCTTCCCTTGTAGCTCAGTTGGTAAAAGAATCCGGCTATAATGCAAGGTTGAGAAGATCCCCTGGAGAAGGAAATGGCAACCCACTCCAGTATTCTTGCCTGGAGAATCCCATGGACTGTAGCCTGCCAGGCTCCTCTGTCCATGGGGTCGCAAGAGTCGATCACAACTTAGCAACTAAACCACCACCGCACCAGGAGACAGATTGCCTACTCTCTTATCAACAAATCTCAAAGTAAGATTTCTCTTGTCTATGACTACAGACCGGTTTCTCTGAATTTTGCAAAACTGCTAAGGTCTAACTCAAATCCCTCCAAAATATCATCTCATCCTTACTCTCTTATGCTACCTTCAGTGATATTAAATTTTAGAACTAAAATATACATCATTTAGATAAGACACCATAACAACCAAGATTTTTAGCATTGATTTAGCATTCAACAACCATGATTAAGCATTTTTAAATTATACAATTACTTTTAAGTTGGCTATTTCATGGTTTTCTCTATATTCACTGCAAGGTGTATCTCACTTTGTGAAGAAGGTTCACTTTTAAAGTGAATCTTTCCCCTCTGATATGCATATACAACCAGTTCTGAGACAGAAGAAAATTGCCTTTAATGAGGCAGAAATCTTTTCTAAATTGTACATTTAAAGGAGAATTTTTTAATAAAATAATAAAAATACACATATGAAGTCTGAAGTTTCTTTTGTTTGGCAGAATCACTTCTAGAGTTAAAAAGAAAACAGCAATTATAGCTTAAGAACAGAACATCCTAGACTAAAAATTCATTCAGCTTTTATCAAATCTCCTTGTCATTGTTTTACAAGAGAATAACAGGAAACTCTCCTTGGGTGCTCAGACCTTGTTTCCTAGCAATTGACGGGGGCTGCAGGCTCTTAGGAAAAAGCAGTTGAGCTTAACCTGAGGAGAGTGGAAACTGAGGTTCCAATGCGAAAGGGATAGATTGATAGAAAGTTATGAAAAAGTGGTACTCCCTCTTTGTGTTCACAGTATTACCTGTTACTAAAATTAGGCTTTAGACACTGTATAATAATTTCTTTAATCAACCAGAATATATATGTATGTATGTATGTATGTATGTATGTATGTATGTATATAAAGGTCAAGAAGGGGGAATGACTCAAAGGATGAGGAAAAGTAAGTTTAGTAAAAGGAGTCCAAAATGTAGAATGTTGTAAATCAGGCTGTAGAGTGGCCAGGAGTTCAGCACCTTAGCCAAAGACACTAGTAACAGTGTGTGTGTGTGCTTATGTAGTGCTGTGCTAAGTCGCTTCAGCTGTGTCTGACTCTGTGCGACCCCAAGGACTGTAGCCCACCAGGCTCCTCTGTCCATGGGATTCTCCAGGCAGGAATCCTGGAGGTTGCCATGCCCTTCTGCAGGGGCTCTCCTCAACCCAGGGATGAAACCCAGGTCTCTTGTGTCTGGCACTGGCAGGCGGGCTCTTTCCCATTGGTGCCGCCTGGGAAGCCCACTCACACAGACACACATGTAAGCAACCACGCGGTGAGAGCATCGTGGCTTCCCTAAGGGCTGGGATGAGAACAGAAAGGATACAGACCTGCATGTGCTGCTTGTTTGAATCAGGTAAAAACAAAGGAGATTCACCAAATTCTGCCTGTGGTTCTTTTGAGGGCGGTGGATGATCCTGGGTGGTTTGTCTTCACAGTTTTTTATATTTTTCTAATTTATATAGTGAGTATGCATCTCTGACTTCCACATATGATAAGAGAAAACATTTTGCTTAAAGAAAGAAAAAGTTTGAGATCAAGCAACAGCAGACAAAGGGCAATTTCCCTGAGAAGAGAGAACTACTAAAAGGCATACTCATCCCCATGAACCTGGAGATGGAGGTAGTGAAGAGGACTGAACACCCACCTGAGAGGCTGCTGCTGAAGTGAGGTCCAGGTTGGGCTTAAAGGCTGCTCTCAGGACAACACAAAGCAGGAGCTATAAAAGCGATGGACCAGTTAGTGAAGCTCGGTAGTTCTGATGAATACTGGTGCCGCTGAATGTAATAAAATGTGATTAAAAAGCCCTCATGATGTAATAAAATAGACTTTGGACCTAAATTACCAACTGAATGTGCTAACTCAAGACCCATTCCAGAAGAGGGCATCAGAGGAGTGGAAAAGAAAGATAGCCATCCCCAAAGTGCCATCTAGAGGGGACATCCCCTAACGCCAGTGGGAAAGGCCATGGCAAAGGCACCTCAGGAGCTGATTGGTAGGCACCCAGAGCCCGTTACTAGAACACGTGGCCCAGATCAACAGCTTCCAACCCACAGTCACACAGCAGGAGCAACAGCATCCCAAAGGCAGACCCAGGTGAGGAGTGGAAGAGAGCCTGTAGAGGGCTCAGTGTGAAATCTGCCATCCATTCCTTCTTTTCCCAGTCATGCACTAAAACCCAAGACTCGACATCTGAGAGTGAATCTCTAAGGGGTGTACAGGAAGATAGAGGGATAAGAGGCATGGACTGATAAGAGGTAACTAGTTCATGTAGGTTGGTTCCCAGCCTTTTTCTTCCTTCTGACACTTAAGAGTATTCCATCTCGACCCTCCTCACTCTATCTCCCAGCTGGAGGCAGTCCTGCTTTGCTAAATAAACTCTTTCGAGGCCTTGCAATTCAGAGGAAAGGAGCTGGTGAGGTTGACAAGGGGCATGGGGGCAAGAGCTGGTGGGGTGGTCTGGGGATCTTGTTGGAGGGAAGCTGGTGAGGGAGATGGCAGAGCTGCTTCAGTGTAAGGGAAATAGATGGAGGAGAAAAGGAGATGTTAAAGATACATGACTGTGGTCTCCTTATCTCCCCTTGCAGAGTTCAAGAAAGGCAAGCTAAGGGCTGAGACCTTTGCAAATTACTTTTAAATGCTGGACTGTATTACTTTACCACAACAGTGCCCTGAGACTGCCCCTTGAGAGCACGGATTTCATATCAATGAGACCTTGTTCCTATAAGGACCTTGAGGCTCAGGTGTACAGCTAACAAGCATCTAATAAAACCACAGCAACCTTTACTTCCTCCTGTTCTTGTGTATATTGGCTAAAAAAAGGGTCTTTAGCCCTTACTGTTTCCCCCTGGGGTTTTTTTCCCTAACAGAATTGTCCCTGAAGCTCCTAACTCTGAAAGCTGCTCAAATTTCTCTGACAGTACTGCAGGTATGAAAACACATCGTGTTGGAAATGACAGGGGGAAAAAATGAGAATACCTTCCCTAAGCTTGAGTTGTACAGAAATGTCTACTCCAGGCATGTTTTAAAGGATGAATGACCAAATGTGAAATATTCTTTGCATCTAGAGCTTGATGCTTGACAATTTCATAACCTGGCGCTCTCTAATGAAAATAAGACTCCATTTAAGGCAATCAATTGTATTTAGCATAAGCGGTAGGAGAAAGGAACCATTTAACTGTTTATACAGCAAAATAGTGCTACTAATCATATATGCACAGTCATTCATAGGCACATACATAAAAATGCATACTGGGACCTGCTAGGTGTCATGAGAACCCATAGTAAACAGTCAAAAGTGAAATGGTGATAAACAACCTTCCTGATGTGGTACAGAAATGTCACTGCCATAGCACAATCTAGGACAAAGAAATCTATTTGCATTTTGGCATTCTTTCTCTGTGGGAGGGTTACAGCAAAAGTGTCAATGTGAGGGGTTGTACCCAAAGATCCCGCCTCAGGGGCACACAGTATTGGAGTTGATGGTACAGAGACAACCAAACAGCAGAGCTGGGCTTTTGTAAAATGTGAAGATAAGCACTTACAGGTGGCATATGGGAGAAGAGGACTCCCTGCTTCTAATCATCTCTCTCAACCTCCAAACCCCTCCTGTATTCCCTCTTCGTTTTAGGTACTGAGGGCTGCTATTCAAGCAATGGTCTTTTGAAGAAAGAATAACCTTTTGAATTATATGTTCTTTTAGAAGCATCTTGGCTCAAATTAATTTTTCACATCAACAAATCAGACACTAGGAAAGAAAAGGATTAGGATTCAAACTGGATCAGATTTGAAGAGGTAAATGATCAGGAATTCATCAAAGAAGGTGCAAAGGGCTGGGTCCAGAACACCCCTTTGCACTCACAGCTCTCAGGAGGATTGGCCCAAAACAATAAACTGAGTATCTGAGCCTCAAATACAGAACAAAACCCTACAGTAAATAGCTGGAGAAGAACATTAGATTAGGACTTTATCTTGAATAAATGAAATTTAAATTTAAAAAGATATGTCTGGTCTTACTTTTTAATTTAGATTCTGATTGGCATGATTACATACTTCAGTTTTCAACAACTCAAATATTTATATTAGGGGACATATATTTTAAACAAAGAGTATAGTTGGTTCAGTTCAGTTGCTCAGTCCTGTCCAACTCTTTGCAACCCCATGGACTGCAGCACGCCAGGTTTTCCTGTCCATCACCAACTCCCAGAGCTTGCTCAAACTCATGTCCATCGAGTCAGTAATGCCATCCAGCCATCTCATTCTCTGTTGTCCCCTTCTCATCCTGCCTTCAATCTTTCCTAGCATCAAGGTCTTTTCTAATGAGTAAGCTCTTCACATCAAGTGGCCAAAGTATTGAAGTTTCAGCTTCAACATCAGTCCTTCTAATGAATATATAGGACTGATTTACTTTAGGACTGATTGCTTGGGTCTCCTTGTAATCCAAGGGACTCTTAAGAGACTTCTCCAACACCATAGTTCAAAAGCATCAGCTCTTCGGTGCTCAGCTTTCTTTACAGTCCAACTCTCACACCCATACATCACTACTGGAAAAACCATACCTTTGACTAGATGGAACTTTGTTAGCAAAGTAATGTCTCTACTTATTAAAATGTTTTATAAGTTGGTCATAGCTTTCCTTCCAAGGAGCAAGTATCTTTTAATTTCATGACTGCAGTCACCATCTGCAGTGATTTTGGAGCCCCCAAAATTAAGCCTGTCACTATCCCCAATGTTTCCCCATCTATTTGCCATGAAGTGATTGGACTGGATGCCATGATGTTCATTTTTTGAATACAGAGTTTTAAGCCAACTTTTTCACTCTCTTCTTTCACTTTCATCAATTCCTAGTGGAATTCCTAGAGGAGCTAGTAGAGGTGATGGAATTCCAGTTGAGCTATTTCAAATCCTAAAAGATGATACTCTGAAAGTGCTGCACTCAATATGCCAGCATATCTGGAAAATGCAGCAGTGGCCATGGGTCTAGAAAATGTCAGTTTTCATTCCAACCCCAAAGAAAGGCAATGCAAAAGAATGCTCAAGCTACTGCACAATTGCACTTATCTCACACACTAGTAAAGTAATGCTCAAAATTCTCCAAGCCAGGCTTCAGCAATATGTGAACCATGAACTTCCAGATGTTCAAGCTAGTTTAGAAAAGGCACAAGAACCAGAGATCAAATTGCCAATATTGGCTGGATCATTGAAAAATCAAGCGAGTTTCAAAATAACATCTATTTCTGCTTTATTGACTATGCCAAAGTCTTTGACTGTGTGAATCACAATAAACTGTGGAAAATTCTGAAAGAGATGGGAATACCAGACCACCTGACCTGCCTTTTGAGAAACCTGTATGCAGGTCAGGAAGCAACAGTTAGAACTGGACATGGAACAACAGACTGGTTCCAAATAGGAAAAGGAGTATATCAAGGCTGTATATTGTCACTCTGCTTATTTAACTTACATGCAGGGTACATCATGAGAAACACTAGGCTGGACACAGCACAAGCTGGAATCAAGATTGCTGGGAGAAATAGCAATAACCTCAGATATGCAGGTGATACCACCCTTATGTCAGAAAGTGAAGAGGAACTAAAAAGCCTCTTGATGAAAGTGAAAGAGGAGAGTGAAAAAGTTGGTTTAAAGTTCAACATTCAGAAAACTAAGATCATGGCATCTGGTCCCATCACTTCTCTGTATGCAGGTCAGGAAGCAACAGTTAGAACTGGACATGGAACAACAGACTGGTTCCAAATAGGAAAAGGAGTACATCAAGGTTGTATGTTGTCACCCTGCTTATTTAACTTCTATGCAGAGTACATCATGAGAAACGCTGGGCTAGAAGAAGCACAAGCTGGAATCAAGACTGCCGGGAGAAATACCAGTAACCTCAGATACAGATGACACCACCTTTATGGCAGAAAGTGAAGAGGAACTAAAAAGCCTCTTGATAAAAGTGAAAAAGGAGAGTGGAAAAGGTGGCTTAAAGCTCAACATTCAGAAAATGAAGATCATGGCATCTGGTCCTATCACTTCATAGGAAATAGATGGGGAAACAGTAGAAAAAATGTCAGACTTTATTTTGGGGGGCCCCAAAATCACTGCAGATGGTGACTGCAGCCATGAAATTAAAAGACGCCTACTCCTTGGAAGGAAAGTTATGACCAACCTAGACAGCATATTGAAAAGCAGAGACATTACTTTGCCAACAGAGGTCCGTCTAGTTAAGGCTGTTGTTTTTCCGGTAGTAATGTGTAGACGTGAGAGTTGGACTGTGAAGAAAATTCAGTGCCAAAGAATTGATACTTTGAACTGTGGTGTTGGAGAAGACTCTCGAGAGTCCCTTGGACTGCAAGGAGATCCAACCAATCCGTTCTAAAGGACATTAGTTCTGCGTGTTCTTTGGAAGGAATGATGCTAAAGCTGAAACTCCAATACTTTGGCCACCTCATGAGAAGAGTTGACTCATTGGAAAAGACTCTGATGCTGGGAGGGATTGGGGGCCGGAGGAAAAGGGGATGACAGAGGATGAGATGGCTGGATAGCATCACGGACTCAATGGACATGAGTCTGAGTGAATTCCGAAAGATGGTGATGAACAGGGAGGCCTGGTGTACTACCGTTTATGGGGTTGCAAAGAGTCAGACACGACTGAGCGAATGAACTGAACTGCACTGAAACCAATAGGTATGACTGTGCTCCAATCAAGCTTTATTTACAAGAAAAGGTGGCAGGCCAGATTTGGCCCATGGGCTATTGCTTGCCCACCGTTGGGATAGCTCCGTCAGCAGTCTCCTCCCCTCTATAGTCCTGTATGAGAACTCCAAATCGAGTGAGGAAGAAACTGAGAGAAAGGAACTGGATTATGTGAATTCTCTACCCCTAACTCTCAAGACATTCACCTCACATCCCAGATTAATAGCAGATTTTCACAAATATATATACTCTGGAGTGAATGTTTTTTATTTAGAAACAAATCGCTCTACATTCATGATGGAAAGAAAGGGGAAAGACCAAAACCCAAATTGTTGTTGACTCACCTGATGAGCAAATTGGCAACCACTCACCTCTGTCCTACAGGGCCCATGATGAACCAGAGCTGAGTTCTGGAATCTACAGATCCTGTCATCTTCTCCCACCACAAGAGAACCCCACACAGTGCCCCCTCTCTATTTACATAAGGCTTATTGAATAACATGTCAGGTTGTTAATTACATAATGATTCTGCCCATGTGAGAGTAGAGATTCTAATGGAATCCTCATGTGTACAGTATTTTATAGAAATAAAAAATACCTACTGGACTATTTGTTCAATCCTCATTTTCTGAGCATTAATTCTCTCCACTTCTAGGAATCACATCCTGAATTACAGGAGCTCAAGGAGGGCCCACAGCCACCCCCTTCCTGCCTCAGGACATTTACACATGAGCCCCAAGTATTTGCTGCTTTCTGGACCTAAGTGTCTCTTCCTCCCTCTCCCTTGTTAATTCTTCTTTATCTCCCAGATCTCAGTTTACATAGCATTTCCTAAGAAGTACATTCCTGTGTCCTCCAATATAAACTAGTTCCCTCTGTTATCCTCTCAGTATTCTATGCTTCTCCTCCATCATATTTATCATAAGTGCATTACGTTTTTATTTGTTGTCTTTTGGTTTAATGTACATCTTCCCTAGAGGAATTTAGGGTAAGAATAGGGGGACCTTATGTATTTTGTACAAACTCTGTCCCTGACGTCACACACTGTGCAGGGAGTTGGTACTTAGTTGATATTTGTTGAATGAATGACTGTCTTTTGTGCTGCTGGTTAAAGAAAAGGCTGAAACCTTTCTAGTGGGCCCAAGTGCCAGCACACTCTCCACCCTGCAACTTGAACTGAACTCCTGTTATGGACTAAATGTTTGTGCTTCTTTAAAATTCATTTGTTGAAATCCTAACCCCCCCTCAGGGTGATGGTATAAAGAGGCAGGCCTTTGGGAAGTGATTAGGTCAGGAGCAGGGAGCCCCCATGAACAGGATTCATGTCCTTATGAAGGAAACTCCAGAGATACCCCTTACTCCCTACTGCCTAGTGAGGGCACAGAGAGAGCTGCAGTCTGCAGCCCAGAGGAGGGCTCTCACCAGAACACAACAGAGCTAATGTGATCTTTAATTTCAGTCTCCAGAATGGTGAGAAATAAACTTTGTTGTTTATAAGCCACCTCATTTGTGGTATTTTGTTACAGCAGCCTGAGCTAAGGCAAGTTTTTAGTAACAGCACAGAGGTCTATTCACAGGATATAAGTGGGCACTTATATAAGTAGCACTTACAAGTACTTATATAAGTAGTACTCTGGGCACTACACTGGCAAGGAAAAAAGAAAAAAGAGGTGGGAAGGGGGAAGTGGGATGAAAAATCAACAGAGCACAGCATCCGGATTTCTGAAGCTTTAAAAGCAGCTTTAGAATTCCAAGCCAGTGGGGGCCTGTGCTGTCTTTCATCTCATGCGTGTTTTCCTCTCCCTTAAGGAGAACTATCTATACCTTGACACTTCCCAAACTCCTGGTAACCCTACTGCTGTCTCCACTTTTCAGCATCCCCAAAACATCAAGTTATTTGGTCCACACTTGACTGTGACCAAATCAAATCCCTTCCTTGAGATACCCAACAGAAACCAAGAGAGATTCAGCCCCTCCTACAGACAAATTGGATGATTGTGATCTATGGGCAAGAAAAGCAGAAGAAATCTGTCCTCAGATAAAGAAGGGAAGGCCTAAGGAGAGGTGGACAGACAGCCCTGGTGGTTCCAGTCTTTGATTATAGCCCTTTTATGAAGGGTGTGCATGCTCAGTCACTCGATCATGTATGACTCTTTAAGACCCCATGGACTGTAGCCTGGCAGGGTCCTCTGTCCATGAGCTTTTCCAGGCAAGAATACTGGAGTGGGTTGCTGTAACTTCCTCCAGATCTTCCCGACCCGAGGATGGAACCCCACCTCTCTATCGTCTCCTGCATTGGCAGCCAGATTCTTTACCACTGTGCCACTGGGAAGCCCTTTCATGAAGTCCAACTGCAAATCCACCTTGGGGTGGTTTGAGAATTCCACCTTTTCGATTGGGTGAGTTACCTCCTGAAAAATGAATTCTAGGTAAATATAATGGTTTTGCATTGTCCATCCTGTTGGAGCCTCATGAGAGTCAGCAGGGGAAGTACTACCACTCCCACTCAACCAACGTGTGCTTTTTGACTACAAGAAATTGTGCTTCCTTGCATTCTTGTGAGTTCTAGTCTTAATTCTATCATGACTACACTGTCTGAAGCAAATGGATTTCTTTCAGCCTTTCTTTCTCAAGAACCAATCTTAGACTGGTGGAAAGGATTAAGAAACCTGTTTGTAATTTGTGAAACCAAGGACCATGATCTAGAAGATTCTGAATAGGCAAGAACTGTCAATAAGCCTGGCCACATTCTTCTCATTTCTAAATGCATGGGTTGGACTATATGGTATCCAAGATCCTTTCAGGTCTAACACTCAACAGATTATTTTCTGGCTTCAATTACCTAGATATTTACTCTTAGTCATGAAAGAGCTGGAAAAAAAAAAGAGCTGAAAATGGCTAATAAATTTGGTGGGATATTTGGACAACACAGTTATAGACCCACTTGTATCTGTAATAATTCTTTCTGGCTCTGAAAACCTTTGAAAATTTTCCCTTTTATTATGACTCCATGGATCATTACTTGGCAAAGAAATTTCCCCTAATATTGATCTATGAACATAAAGAATTATGTGCCAGGATAAAAGGATATAAAAATAAAATCTATTAACTTATTGACAATAAAAGTCAGAGCTGAATTTTCATGAAAATGAACAAACAAAAGCTACCATCAAAACTGGATGAGTTGAGGAAATACAAGCTTAATTGACTTACCCTGAGTAAGTGATTTTCAACTTAATGTTTCCTAGTTCTGAATCTCCAAGACTTTCTTGAAATTGTTTAATGGAGAAAATTATTCCCCAAATTTCCAGTCAATTGTAAGCTCGCTGAGAGCTTTAATTTTAATTGCCATCTTCACCATGCTCTCCAGGGACCTCATCTTCACTCATTAGCATTTCTCAAATGATTGAAATTCCAGAAAACCAAGATCATATAACCTCACTGCCTTAAAGGGGAAACACGAACAGAGCCTACTAGCCTGGATATCACTAAGTTCCAAAGAAACCCGCTAAAATAGATTCTGAGGATGATAATCTACCAATTCTATTGGCAAGCACTTTCCAAAACTGTCACAAAACTTGTAATCAAGTGAAATTAGGAAACTACTTATGTTTTTCAAACATCCGAGATGGAGAAAAACCAGACCTATTCATAGAATAATTTTTGGCACATATCAGGTGTTCAAGAAGTGATTCTTAATGAGTAAATTAACTTTACATTTTTGTACTGCTATCAAAGTTTTAAAGTGCACATACATAATATATTTATACTTCGCTACACGTAAAAAGACAAAATATTTTCTTATTTTGCATTCTTTGTCTATTAATTCTTCACCTCAGTTTGAGTGTATGCCGCCATTCCAAGGTATGTTCCTCTGGATTGCTTTCTGAGACTCATTGCTGACCTTTAATGACCTCATCATCTGAAGAATGAGAATGAGGAAAACTCTATTAACTGGGCCACTTAAGAAGAGTCCTTTGCTGGTCAAGGAATTTAAATGTTATTTTTTCCCCTTGCCACACAGATATATAGATAGATACAGATATAGACATGCAAACATAGAGATGTAGATATAGCTACAGGTAAATAGATATAAACAGAAATAGAGATATATGTTTCAATTTTACTAGGCTTTGTCCAACGCAGTAAAAATCCTGAATTCACCTCTTTCTGCTCCAAGCAGCACGTGGTACAGTGGCATCCTCTACCTGTAACTGAATCATTTATCTTCATTAGGTCGCCAGGTCACTGGTCTTCATTAGCCTACGGCAGCCTCTCATTTGACTTGCATTGCAGGCTCCCATATGGGCAATGATTCTAATTTTGAAAATCTCCAGCAGTTATGGCTAAGAAGCTGAGGCGGAAAGATGGACGGAAAGGGCAGGAGTGGTGCTGCCTCTCATTCCGGCCTCACTCTGCATCCTCAAGAGACACCAGCTGCAGGCTGATCGGGACTGTGGAACTTGGGGACCTGAGACTTGTTCTCTGCTGGCTTTTCTTCAGTAAATGAACATTCATAGTTATGCATCAGAAAGCTTGACAAAGGAAAACCAAAACTTTAGTCTGAAACCATCAAAGGCATTGAAAGGTCGCCAGCTCCTCTTGTGCCCTCTCTCCTTTACATACTGCACAATTGCCACAGTAACCTGCCCCTGCCTTCTGGCCTCAGGGCCTTTGCACATGATGCTCCTTGGGCCTGGATTTCTCTTGCCTCAGCTCACATCTGATAAATTCCTGCCTATCTTTGGGTCTCAGTCTATAGTCTCTCTTGACTCCCTGATCTAAATTAGTTTCCTCTTTTATTACTTTTTAGTATCCTAGTCTCCTTTTCCACTTATCATAAATGTCACTATATACTTATTTGGTTTCCTTTGGTTTAATGTCCATCTTCCCCAGAGGAATTTAGGGGGCTACTGTGAATTGAATGTTAGTGCCCCACCTCAAATTCTCTTGTTTTATTTAATTCAATTAATTAATTAATTTTATTTTGCCGTGTCAGGTCTTAGTGGGGGCACATGGCATCTTTCGTTGAGGTGCCAGGGCTTCAGTCTGGCTGTGGTGCTTAGGCTCCAGAGCCCAGGCTCAGTGGTTGCAGCACTGGGGCTTAGCTGCCCCATGGCATACAGGGTCCTAGTTTCCAGACCAGGGATCAAACCCACATCTCCTGTATTTGAAGGTAGACTCTTAACCACTGGACCACCAAAGAAATTCTACCCTACGTCCACTGCTACCCCCACCTCCAATTCTTATGTTGAAGCCTGGTTCCCAGTGTGATGGCATTCGGGAAGTAATTAAGTTTTGGGTGAGGTCATGGGGATGGAGCCTCCATGAGGGATTCACTGTCCTTGTAAGGAATGAAATGATCAGGGCTCTCTCCCTTTGCTGAATAGGGACACAGGAGAAGGAGGCTGTCTATGAGTTAGAAACAGGGTCCTCTTAAGAACCTGATCATTTCAGCACCCTGACCTTAGACTTCCAGCCTCTAGAACTGTAAGAAATAAATATCTGTGGGTCTAAACTGGCCAGTCTATGGTACTTTTGTTAAGCAGCCCAAGCTGACTACGACAGGGGAGAATATGAAGGCTATATTTATTTTGTATAACATGGTGCCCCCAGCATCTTACATCACGCAGTGAATGGGCAGTTAATTCATATTTGCTGAAGGAATGACCTATCATTTGCTGCTGTTGATAAAAAGAAAAGACTATATCTTTCCAGTGGGCCAGAATCTGAGTACACTCTCTGCTCCACAACCTGGGCGAAGGTCTTACTGTCAGCAGGAGTGCTCACAGGATGAGCGGCCCAAGGTGTTATTCCCAATCTCAAGGACCAGGTAAAGAGTCAGCAGCTTTAGCCTGCCAGTTCCTTTGAAGAGCCAAGGAACATAACAGGAAAGAACTGGGCACTGGAACAGTGATTAATAATCAAAAGGAGTGGCAGAATCCTGATGGCAATGAGTCTCGTTCTCCAGCATGTCAGCCACCAGTCAATGAGTCACCCGTGAAAACACTTCAGGCCCTGAGAAAACGATGTTAAATAACAGACTGGAGTAATATGCAGTCTCTGATATTTGCTAACAACAAACTCGCGGTATTCAGGAGTAAATTTCAAAGCCACTTGTGTTAGGAATTGTTTCTGCTGCAAACAACAGAATAACCGTATCTCAGGCTAAAGCAATAGAGACATTTAATTATTTCACCTTACAGAAAGCTTAGAGGTGGGTGGTTCTAACAGAGGGGCAGCAGAGGGGGGGTCAGCAAGGACCCAGGCTCTGACCATCTTTCTCCTATGAATTTATTGGTAGATCAGTGATGTCGTCCCACATGGTGGTAAGATGGCTACCACATTCCAAGAATCATGCCTTCCGAAAATATCATCCCAAGAACAAAGGGCAAGCGTGTGGAAGAGGACTGTTTCTCCTCTTGGTACTCTGTCTTTTAACAGACAGAAAACCTTTCCCAGGATTTCACCTCAGATATCATTGGCCACTCAGGGCACTGGTGTTCCCTGAAAAAAAGGAATGGGACTCTATAACTGGCATAGATCAATCAGAGGTTGTCCTCCGGGATCGAGGGTGGGGAGCCCATTGACACTCCGAGTTGGGGTTTTGCTAAAAGAGAAGAAAGGGAATGGCTATCAAGTAGGCAATCAAAAGTGTCTGTCACATAAATAAACAGATCTCCAGTCAAAACATGGGAAGCTGTATGCTCAGATATGAGATATTTATCAAACTAATCTCATTGACTGAATCAGAACAATTTTGGTTCATATATACAGTTACCCTAAATTTATCTGATTTTATGTTAGAAGAGGAGGGTGTTAAAATTTGTATTCATGGACAGATTCCCAGGAAATAGTCATCCATTAAAAAGTTATTTATTGGGTGCTACCATATCTCTGGCACAGTGGCTAAGCATCAGGACTAAGATATAGTCCCTCTCCTTGGGTGACTATAATTAGGATGATTAAGTATCATTACAAGTACATGAGACCAGGGAATGTGTCTAGGGAGAACTCTGTCTTGAGGTTAGGGAGAGTTTTGGAAGATGTGACATTTAAAGAGACCTGAAAGGGACTTCTCTGGTGGTCCAGTGGCTAAGACTCCATGCTCCAAATGCATGGGGCCCCAGTTCAATACCTGGTCAGGGAACTAGAACTCATGTGCCACAACTTAAAATAAATGATCCCACATGCCTCAGCGAAGACTGAAGATCCTGAGCCCCACAACTAAGACCCAGTGCAGCCAAATAAATAAATTTTAAAAGATGAGAGAGAGATCCAAAGGAAAAGTGAAGTGACTTGAGAATGCATGGGATGGGGACTAGGCTGTGGGTGAGAAGAGGATGAGGGAGCATTCCAGGCAAAGGAAATAGCTGTGCAAAGATTTGGAGGCAAGAGCACGCAGGCAAAATTTGAAAATAAACATTATTCACTACGGCAGGTGTAGAGTGTGATTGGTGGTGTGAGAAGATGGGCTGGGTCACATCATGAATTTAGACTCTACCTCAAGGACAATGGGGAGAAACATCATCAGGTTCACTTGTTAAAATCCAGTTACCAGGTGGAAAATGGATCAGAGAGGATGAGCGTGATTTGCATTGCTGGCCCCAGTGCTCACCATCCCCTGCACCCACACCCTTGCCATGGCCTCCCAGTGAACGGAGGACACTTTCTACCGCTTGGCTTTGGGCCAGGCCGTCCAATCTGTTCTGGCCAGTGGCAGGTGGCAGAAGCAGCCGTGTGCCATTTTGAAGCCCAGGCATTAAGAAGCCTTGGGTGTTTCCACTTGCCCTCTGGTATCTCTGCCTTTGCCAGGTCCATGCGGCCCAGGAGAAAGATGGGAGACAAATGGAGCACAGCCACCCAGCTGCTGCAGCCTGAAGTACAGCCAGCTCAGCTGCTCCATAAACTCCTAAGAGAGGAATGACTGTCTTTGCTTTGATGAGATGTTGAAATTTTCAGTATGCAGTATTATTGTGACTATTGCTAGGAAAGGGCCACGCTAGAAGCAGAGTGATGTATTAGGAGATGATTGTAACTGTCAGGTGAAGGCTAATGGTCACCTGAACCAGGCTGATGAGGAAAGAGATGGAGAAATACAGATTCAAAAGATATGTAGAAAACTGAATTGCCGTGACACGGTAGCTTATAGAAGAATTAGTTTAGAATGTCTCCTGTGGTTCTTCCTTGGATAACTATTCACTAAGATGGGGACATAGGGGGAAAATGATGTTCTTGTTTATGTGGCATCTGAGACATTTGGAAGATGTGCAAGGGGAGTAGTCCAGGAGACATGGGTCTAGAGCTTGAGCTAGGTCTCAGCTGGGCCAACGCACACATGTGGGTCTGGAGAGGGACCCTTAGAGTTTAGAGCAAGAAGAAGGTGGAGGGTAGAACTCTGAAGAGGCCAGCATTTGAGGACAAATGAGCAGGAGCCCTCAGAGAACAGCAACCAAGAGAAGAAGAAATACCCAGGGAGGATAATATCTTAGGGGCAAAGAATGAGCGGGCTGTATGAAGGAGAGTGGTTGATTGTGCAGAGACTGGTGAGGAAAGAGGCAAAGAGTTTATGAGGAATATCAAAGAATTTAACTAATTTACAAAGAAAGAAGAAAAGAGATGTTTGCCCAAGAAATTTCAGACAGTTCCACAGTAGATGAGTCAATAAAGCCTTAAGCACAAGAACAGATGCTGAGATTCACAGAGATGTTCAAAAAAGGAGCAGATTCAGGGCATGCTGAGTCACAGTTTGTCCCAGTCCCTCTGGGAGAGTGCCACTTTTGAGCAGAACCTTGCCTTACCTGCAGCAGATCACTGACATCCAAGTCACTCCCCTGCCGCCCCCACCAGCCCTGGTCACCCTGACAAGTCTACGACAAGTCTGTCAGCTCCAGGGCTGGCCAAGTCCCTCTGACTCATTTCCCATCGATCCGGGTGAACTTTCTGAGTTCCCTGGAGGCCAGGATCAATCCAGTCTGGCCTCTGCTGGAATTTAGGATGGCTCCTGCTTTCAACAACACAGTGGGCCCTTTTCCTTTGTCTGCATTCTGTAGACCAGCTGCAGGCTGAAATATCAATACACCAAAGAGTCCCTGGTGGTTCAGACCGTAAAAAATCTGCCTGCAACGCAGGAGATCTGGATTAGATCGGAGTTGGGAAGATTCCCTGGAGAAGGGAATGGCCACCCACTCCAGTATTCTTGCCTAGAGAATTCCATGGACAGAGCAGCCTGGAGGGCTACAGTCCAAGAGATTGCAAAGAGCTGGACAAGACTGAGCCACTAACACTTTCACTTTCCACAATGTTCCAGGAGGGGGCGCTGAAAAAGAGGTGATATGGGAGCCTGAGGGAGTGGGACCGCTCACACACTGGCCACCCCTCCCAGCACAGGACTTGCAGGCTCTAGAGCAGCAATTATCGCATTTATGGCCCCAGCGATTGCTCAGGTTGGGGAACACCAGGCACTTGAAGTTTGTTTTCCTGTTCAATTGGAATTGACATTTCCCCAAGATTAGATTACTTTGAAATCCAGAAATTGCAGCTTGGATAGTTCATAAATTTATTTCTGTTCCACCTTGTAGCAGTTATTACAAAGACTGATCAGCCAAGAATATGGACTTTCTGCTTTTTATTTCCTGTTTTTATTGCAGTCACCTTTTAAGATAGGGTGGTGCGGTTAGCAGGGTGGGAGTGGCCCACAGTCTGCAGGTAAGGGTGTAACTGAACATAGAGAGGCATCCTCTTGTTCTCATGGACTCCATTTGCTGTCTACCCCATCCAGACCCCTGGAGGAAGGGTCTGGGAAAAGATATCAAGTGTCCTGAGAGAAATGTGGAGAAGGGTTAATAGGTGCCAGAAACTTCTGGCTACACTGGAAGTAAACCCAAATTTGAGTGGACAGCTACTTTCTCTACCTCTGCCCCCTGCAGCCCCTTTAGGGCAGGTATAGAGAAGGCTGTTGATCAGAGGAAAGGGATTATAACCCAGAAGGTCTGGAGAGGCCTTCTGGAACTTCAGGTAACCAAAAGTCATCAGTCTTTGTGTGAGTGTGCTGGGTGTGTGTATGAGACAGAAAGAGAGATTATTTGTTATAGAAATATTTTTCTACTAGAGGCAGAGGTTTCCCAGGTTGTAAAGAATCTGCCTGCCAGTGCAAGAGGCATCTCTTGCAGCAGACTTGGGTTAGATCTCTGGGTTGGGAAGATCCCCTGGAGAAGGGAATGGCAACCCACTCCAGTATTCCTGCCTGAAAAATTGCATGAACAGAGTAGTCTGGCAGGCTACTGTCCATGGGGTCACAAAAGAGTCAGACATGACTTCACAATGAAACAACTAGAGGCAAACCCTGGGTAAGGGCCTGGAAACCCATCAAAAAATCTGTCCCGGTCCTCCAGAAGCTCCTAGTCATGTAGGAGTCACTGAGCTGAGAGCTAGGACAGGGTGGGCCCAGGTGCTAGGGGAGTGCTATGGAGAGCTTCCCGGAGGAAGTGGAGGCTTCCAATTGTAAAGTCCTTCGATCAGAGACATTGTCTTCTAAGTGGTTAGACCCAGACTCCTGGTACAAGAAAGGAGGCAGGGTGTGAGGCAGAAGCCCACTCCAAGAATGACAACTGTGTGGTTTGTTTTTTTTTTTAACATATACATGAGAATTTAATTTGTTTTTAAAGCTTAATTCCATTGCACATATATGCCATATATTGTTTATCCATTTATATGTTGATGGACATTTGACCATGGTAATAATGCTGCTGTGAACATTGGTATACAGATATCTGTTGGTGTCCCGTTTGGAATTTCGGGGGTAGGTATCTAGAAGTGGAATATGGGATTACTCTATTTTTAGTTTTTTGAAAAAAACTACCCTACTATAGCCACTGCACTATTTTATATTCCCTTCAGCAATGCACAAAGGTTCCAACTTTTCTACCTCTTCACCAACGCTTATTTTCTTATTTTTTTAAAAATATAATAACCATTCTAATAGGCATGAAGCAGTTTTTAATTATAGTTGTGAATTGCATTTTCCTAATGATTAGTGATACAACGAAAGGACTTCAATAGACATGTTTCTCAAGAAACATGTAAACAACTGTGCTTCTGATGCTTTAGCAGGGTGGTGAACAGTCCTCCTGGTCAATAACCTGGCTCTGTCATTTGCTAACTCTGTGACCTTACCCTTTTTATGTGTCTGTTTCTTGATTTGTAAAAAGGGGGCAAAAATGTGTTTCTCACACAAGGCTGCTGAGAGAATAGAATGAGAAAACGCATGGACCATTTGAGGATGGAGCCTGCACCTGGGAGCTTAGTGTGGCTCTGTTAATGGGTCAGGCCTGGCTTTGTGAATTTCAGAGGGGACAGGAGAGTGAGGAACAGCCAGGGCCTGCGCCTTTGCTCCTCAGGCCCTGTTCATGCAGAATAGAGGGCTGACCCAGTCACAATCAGCCTGAGAGTTAACTGATAGCTTATTTTAAGTGAGCAAAGAAGAATAAAGTTTCTCTTCATCTGTCACAAGTCTTATTATCATCCTCACTTATTTCCTTGTGAAACCAACAGCTAGGAGCAAAATCCACCTTTCCTAACTAAGAGAATGGAATCTCAAGATGCTTACATAACTTGTCTGAAATACTATATTGAGGTTATTTTAAAGGGAAATCAAACCAGTCAATCCTAATGGAAATCAACCCTAAATATACATTAGAAGGACTGATGCTGAAGCTGAAGCTCCATTACTTTGGCCACCTGATGCGTAGAGCTGACTCCTTGGAAAAGACCTTGATGCTGGGAAAGATTGAGGGCAGGAGGAGAAGGGGACGGCAGAGGATGAGATGGCTGGATGGCTTCATTGACTCAATGGACATGAGTTTGAGCAAATTCTGGGAGATCGTGAAGGTCAGGCAAGTCTGGTGTGCTGCAGTTCATGGGGTCACAGAGTCAGACACGACCTAGTGACTGAAGAACAGCAACAGGGGTCTGAACTCTGATCTTCTAAACTCCAGGCTCAGGCCTCCTAACCAATCACATTGTTCCCTGTCATCAGATACCTGGCAAGACCTGCCCTGGATCATTGCCGAGCTGCTCACATACCTCACACAAGTGAAATGATTTCATCGAGCAAGCCCTGCTCAGCAACAGAAAATGTTGCCTTAGGCATTTTCTTGGATGTTTGATTTTAATATCAAAGCTAGTTCTGACCATAATGAGAAAAAACTAAGCGATTGATTCTCTTAGGCTTTTCTGACAGCAAAGAATGGAGGCTGAGAAGCCAGGAAGAGTCAGTAGCAAAAGGGGACAGGGAGCACTGGGTGACTAATACTGGTTTGAGTAGGGACTTGACTTTGCATTATAACTCTGCTTGGCTGTTCATTCAAAGGAAAACTGTGGCTTAATGATTACAGAAAATCAGTAGCTGGAATTATTAATAATGGTAAAAAAAGTTGTTTGTGCAGCAAGTAATTTGTGATAATGTTTTTTAACTCATAGTCATTTCTATTACTTAAACACTAATTAATTCTTGTACTAAGCAATGTATTGACTTTACTTAGGGGGTTATGGCAGCCCTCCTAGCTTAAAATAATCCCTTATTGTTTTCTTTAGATAATTAAAATACACTGTTTATGTGTTCTATTTGTGGAAGTTGGTAGGACTGAACCTTCAGGGAGAGCTTTATGGGCGGTTTAGGCAAAAGCAACCCCATGTGAGCTCTGGTCCTTCTAAGGAGCCAGTCTGATGCTTTTCTTTTTAGGAAAATTCCCAGAATATCCCTTGGTAGTCTCTCTGCTCCGTCCCCTTGTTTGGGGCTTTCTTGGCCCATCTATGAAAGGAGAAGAGCCAGACCTGTGAATGCAGCTGCCATTCTGATTCTGCAGCAGTGACCCAGCAGGCACGGCTCTGAGGAGTCACAGGGACAAGTCCCTCCACCCCTCCAGGCTCGTGGGCCTCTTCTTGAAGCCAGTGAAATGAGGGTGAGGGAAGTGATCATCCTTACAAGTTCTCAGGGCTCTACACTGACTGCGTTAACAGTGAATATGCTTTCCTGCAGGTGCAGTGAAGGCTCTGACCGCTGGAAAGAGAAAAAGAAAGAGTAATGGATCAGTGTCACTCGAGGATTCACAGCCAGCAAACATGAGCTGTCTGTTCCTGTCTAGTATCTCTGCATCTTCCTGAAGTCTGAGTTTTACCATTTGACTCTTTCTATCCCTTTAAACAGCAGGCTGCCCATAAAATAAAATCTACTGAACCTCAGCTGAGGCTCGAGGCTGACATCTTATACGAGGTATTCTAGAATATTTTTCCAAGTTTATTTATAAGATGGGAGTCTTTACATTCATTTATTGGGCATGTTAATTTTGTTTTTGTTTTCATCTCAGGAAGAGAAACAAAAGCTGTCTTATAAGCTGTCAGTTCTCACCTCACAAGGTCAGAGCTGAGAGCCCCATGTAGAAAACACCAACTCCAGAATGCAAATACGCTGTATGGCTGCTGGCAGCTTGTGGTTGTGCGGATCAGTTGGTTTCAGCAACCTTGAGAGATCAAGATTATGGATTAGCATTTCTATAATTCCATTAGCTGTGTTCTGTCCCATGGCTTCATGTCACAGTCCTGGCTCTACCCAGTTATATTGTAAATGTTTGTTGCTGGTTGTAAGAAGCATTTCCTCTGAGCTGAAGTTTACTTCTTTGTCACCTGTGAATGACTCTTCTTCCTCATCTTGGACTGACCAGCGCTGAGTACTTTCCTAAATCATGGCTAGAAAGGCTAAGTTTCTTGGCCTATGTCTTGTCTGTTTGGTTAAACTTTTATTTTCAGATGGTATCCTCCAGCTCTCCTACTGAACAGGTCTGATGTCAGGCCTATGTGTCGGCTCAGTTGCTCAGTCGTGTCTGACTCTTTGCAACCCCATGGACCATAGGCCGCCAGGCTCAGGCTCCTCTGTCTAAGGGATTTCCGAGGCAAGAACACTGAAGTGGTTTGCCGTTTCTTCCTCCAAGGGATCTTTCTGACCCAGGGATTGAACCCATGTCTCCTGTGTCTCCTGCGTTGGCAGGTGGATTCTTTACCACTGTGCCACCTGGGAAACCCCCCAGATTCTTTTGCTCCACCTTGAATAAGCTGCCATGAGCCTTGCCAATCTGTCCTGAGATACAATCACAGCCAGCGCCTCTTGGGATGCCACTCAATATTTGGAAGAGGTCAAACCAGGAGACATGGCTACAGTTAACCAGAAATTTGCTACTACTCCGCAGCAATGACTTTAGACTTTCCCTCTGCTGGAACACATTAAGAAATAATATGGATGGAAACAGCTAAAAAAAATTTTATAAAAAATATAGTGAGGAGAGACACACCCTAGACATTAAAAATATAATATTTAGCTGTAATAAATAAACCTTTTGGTATAACCATAGAAAGAGACATAACAAGAAAAGATAAGATTAATATAGACTTTGATATTTGCAACTGAGTTATAATAAAGCAATATAAATTCAATAAATGGATTTGGAGGAGAAAAATAAGTAACTTAGATCTTCCTCTCATAGCACTTTAGAAAATAATTTTCAAATGGATGATATGGATAAGACAGGTATACATACAAAATGAAACTTAAGATATCATAAGAAACTGTAAAAATATTTTTACCTAACATCAAGATGGCAAAGGACTTTTTAAGCACAAAAACTATTGGTGAAGATAGAATAGATTTGACTGAATAAAAACTGAATCCATCTGTATATTTTTAAAGTATTCATATTCAAACTATGAGAAAATGGTTATTAAGGAAGGATTCTGGGAATTTAACAGTGAAAACAGCTTGGTTTTTAAATCCCCCAGAATTCCCACAAATAGAGTAGCTAGCTATATAGCAAAAAATTTAAAATCTGTCAGCAATATTTACAACAAGATTAAATGCAGAAGTGTCCCCAACATAGAATCAAGGGGTCAAAATACCAATAGCTGCAAGATCTTCAGGATCCCAGCGTGTGTGGTGGAGGAAGCTGAGGATGGAGGAAGAAGGTGACTGAGGCAAGGGAGGTCGACTCGGCGGACAGCAGACGAATCCAGGAGGGAGTCTGCCGGATGCAACAGTGGTGAATGGGTCCAGGTAGCTCTGTGAGGAGTGCTTGAGGGGCCCCAGAGCAGCCTTCATCCTGACAACGCTTTGTTTTTTATATTTATTTACTTATGGCTGCACTTGGTCTTCGTTGCTGTGCTCGGGCTCTCTCTAATTGAAGAGAGCGCGGGCTGCTCTTCGTGCGGTTCGGGGGCTTCTCCTTGCGTGGGCTTCTCATATTGCAGCTCACCGGCCCCAGAGAGCAGGCTCAGCAGTTGTGGCACACAAGCTCCGCTGCTTCGAGGCATGTGGGAATCTTCCTGGAGCAGGGATCGAACCCGTGTCCCTTGCATTGGCAGGCAGATTCTTAACCACTGGATCACCAGTGAAGTCTCTATCCTGCCAACTCTTAAAAGCGACCAGTCATGGGTTCTTCTCTGGGAGAATCCTCAGTCATTTTACAGGTGATAGTGGCTTTGTACTGTGATTCTGTTGTATGTATAAGATGGCATGAAATAAATGAGTAATTATGCACATTCTGTCATCTAATTCCTTGAGAACCAGAATTTGTAGCATGGAAGAAAGGAGATACAGATGTACTATAGATGAAGTTAAGTAAGTAAAAACCTTTTAGTCCTGCAACTAAATTGAAAGTATCAGTATGAATGCATGAGGTGGGTGCATGTAACTGTTCAGTTCTGCTACAATATGACATATGTGTTCCTAAAATCACTGCAATGGGCAATAAAAAGACCACAGGGCTATGGTAAAAATGCAGATAAGGGTATAACCCTCAAAAATTTCATTAGTGACACATTTTTTAAAAGCATAGAAATTGAGCAAAAGTGGTGGTTCAGTTCTATAATATGAATACCACAATAAATATGGCATATTGCCTTGAAAAAGAGTTGAAGTTTGCTTGTGGAAGTAGGCATTTGAAGGCTAGTTAGTTACTGTGAAGTAATGGAAGGAGGCTTACTGAAATTGGATGGTAAATTGCATCAGACATGGGTGTCTGGCTCATTGTCCTCTGTTGGGCATTGGTGCTAAACACCTGAGTTAGGTGATCTTTTGCAGCCTTAAATCTCAGGTCCTGTTTTTCTGCCTTTGAGATGGAGACCCTGAAGACAAGTATTTATAATACACAGCTATGTCGTCACAACTGAAAATATTATCCAATGTATAGCATTCTTCTCCAGTTAAGTTCTGTGTCTCTGTTGGAAATTCTTTTGCTTCTTTCTCATCTGCAGTTACAGCCTCACTTGACAGCTGAAAATTCTGGAAATTGTAGTGATATTTGAAACCACCAGACCAGCCACCCATAGCCATAAAAGGTGCCATTTCTGCAAGCTTTGCAATTTCTGGTTAAAGTCTTTGCATACAGATTGTGCTTTCTCTTTGATTGTGGAAAAGGTTATTCCTGATTTTCCTTTTCTTTTTTTCTGCTTCATGTATTCTTATACAGCTTGGTTCAGCTGGGTGCAGTTTTCTGCCTTCCTCTAATATTTCTCCAGTATAAAATCACCCACGGTCAAATGCAAAATTTGTTTTATATTCCTATTTCTCCTTAATATACCATTGTACTTGAACAAATTTGCATTTTCAAAATAAGCATTATAGCAAAATTGACTGTACACAAATATATTTCCCTGGTTAATTCTACTGTCCACTAAAAGAACTAAAAACAATGACTAATACTATAGTAAAGTAGCAATAAGCATCTGTAGCACCATGTACCACTAAAAGCAGTCAGCGATATTTGGATGAAAGACTGATTTCAGGTCTGGTACAGGAGATACATCAGGTGAGCCTGAAACATATTGTCAACAGATAGCAGGGAAGGGTATCAAGGACCACTAGGGTCATGTCAGCAGGATCAGAACAAACTGAGGAAGACAAATTGCATTTTTGATGGCTCAGCAGTAAAGAATCTGCCTGCAACACAGGAGGCATGGATTCAGTCTCTGGGTCAGGAAAATCCCTTGGAGAAGGGAGTGGAAACCCACTCCAGAATTCTTGCCTGGAGAATCCCATGGACAGAGGAACCTGGCAGGCTACAGTCCATGGGGCTCCAAAGAGTCAGGATACGACTGAGCGACTAACACTTTCCCTTTCAGTAATTACATGCTGCTGCTGCTGCTGCTGCTGCTAAGTCACGTCAATCATGTCCAACTCTGTGCGACCCCATAGACGGCAGCCCAGCAGGCTCCCCCGTCCCTGGGATTCTCCAGGCAAGAACACTGGAGTGGGTTGCCATTTCCTTCTCCAATACATGAAAGTAAAAAGTGAAAAGGAAGTCGCTCAGTTGTATTCG
>SJYC01128799.1:0-10754 GCA_006408675.1 Madoqua kirkii | reverse complement strand
CCCATGGGCACCTTTTCTTTGACAAAGGAGGCAAGAATATACCATAGAGAAAAGACAGCCTCTTCAAACAAGTGGTCCTGGGAAAACTGGACAGCTACATGTAAAAGAATGAAACTAGAACACTTCCTAACACCCTAACGGCATAACAAAAATAAACTCAGAATGAATTAAAGACTTAAATATAAGGCCAGAAACTATAAAGCTCTTAGAGGAAAACATAGGCAGTACGCTCTTTGACATACATCACAGCAACATGCTCTTTGATCCACCTCCTAGAGAAATGGAAATAAAAGTAAACAAATAGGACCTACTTAAACTTAAAAGCTTTTGCATAGCAAAAGAAACAATAAACAAGATTAAAAGACAACCCTTAGAATGGGAGAAAATAATTGCAAACAAAACAACTGACAAAGGATTAATCTCCACAATATATAAGCAGCTTATACAGCTCAATATCAGGAAAATAAATAGCCCAGTCAAAAAATGGGCAGAAGACCTAAATAGACATTTCTCCAAAGAAGACATACAGATAGCCAACAAACGCATGAAAAGATGCTCAACATCACTAATTATCAGAGAAATGCAAATCAAAACTGCAATGGAGTATCACCTCATACCAGTCAGAATGGCCATCATCAAAAAATCTACAAACAACAAATACTGGAGAAGATGTGGAGAATAGGCACCCTCCTACCCTGTTAGAGGAAATGTAAACTGATACAGCCGTTATGGAGAACAATATGGAGATTTCTTTTAAAAACTAGGAATAAATCTATCATAAGACCCAGAAAGCCCACTACTGGGCACATATCCTGCTGCTGCTGCTAAGTCACTCCAGTCATGTCCGACTCTGTGTGACCCCATAGATGGCAGCCCACCAGGCTCCCCCGTCCCTGGGATTCTCCAGGCAAGAACACTGGAGTGGCTTGCCATTTCCTTCTCCAATGCATGAAAGTGAAAAGTGAAAATGAAGTCACTCAGTCGCGTCCAACCCTCAGCGAGCCCATGGACTGTAGCCTTCCAGGCTCCTCCATCCATGGGATTTTCTAGGCAAGAGTACTGGAGTGGGTTGCCATTGCCTTCTCTGGCACATATCCTGAGAAAACCACAATTCTAAAGGACTAGTATCCCAGGGTTCATTGCAGCACTGTTCACAATAGCCAGGATATGAAAGCAACCTAGATGTCCATCAGCAGATGAATGGATAAAGAAGATGTGGTACATATACACAATGGTATATTACTCAGCCATAAAAAAAGAATGAATTTAAGTCAGTTCTAGTGAGGTGGATGAAACTACAGCCTGTTATACAGAGTGAAGTAAGTTAGAGAAAAACAAATGCAGTATATTAACACATATATATATGAAATCTAGAAAATGGTATTGATGCACCTCTTTGCAGGGGAGGAATGGAGACACAGATGTAGAGAATAGATGTGTGGCCACAGTGGGTGAGGGAATAAGAGGGATGACATACGCACTATCATGTGTAAAATGGATAGTTGGTGAGAAGTTGCTGTATATTATAGGGAGTCCAGTCTGGCACTCTGTGATGACCTAGAGGGCTGCGATAAGGGTAAGAGAGGGAGACTAAGGAGGAAGTGGGTATATGTATAATTATGGCTGGTTCACATTGTTGTATGGCAGAAATCAACACAACATCGTACACATTTAAAAAAAAAAGCAATGTACATATCTTAATTTTAAAATATTTTATTGCTGCTGTTGCTAAGTCACTTCAGTTATGTCCGACTCTGTGTGACCCCATAGATGGCAGCCCACCAGGCTCCCCTGTCCCTGGGATTCTCTAGGCAAGAACACTGGAGAGGGTTGCCATTTCCTTCTCCAGATTGTATTGCTTAACAATGCTATTCATCATCTGAGCCTTCATTGAGTCATGTCCGTCTCCTGGTGGAGGGTCTTGCCTTGATGTTAATGACTGCTGACTGATCAGGGTGCGAGTGTGTGCACCAAGTCGCTTCAGTTGTGTCTGACTTTTTGCGACCCTACGGACTGTAGCCACCAGTCTCCTCTGTCCATGGGATTCTCCAGGCAGGAATACTGGAGTGGGTTGCCATGCCCTCCTCTAGGAGATCTTCCCGATCCAGGGACTGAACCCGCATTGCTTATGTCTCCTGCATTAGCAGGTAGGTTCTTTACCAATAGCGCCATCTGGCAAGACTGACTGGTCAGGGTGGTAGTTGTTAAAGGTTAGGGTGGCTTTGGCAATTTCTTAAAATAACAATGAAGCTTGTGGCATTGCTTGACTCTTCCTTTCATAAAGGATTTCTCTATAGCATGCAATGTTGTTTGATAGCATTTTACCCACAGGAGAACTTCTTTCAAAACTGGAGTCAGTCCTCTCAAACCCTGATGCTGCTTTATCACCTACGTTTATGAAATATCCTAAATTCTGTGTTGCTTTTTCAACATCTTTATAACATCTTCACCAGAAGTAGACTCTATCTCAAGAACCACTCTCTTTGCCCATCCATGAGAAGCAATCTTCATCTGTTGAAGTTTATAGTCGTATCTTCAGGCTCCACTTTTTTATTTGCTATCTCTACCTCATATGCCATTACTTCCTCCACTGCAGTCTCAAAGTCATCCATGAGAGTTGGAAACTTCTTTCAAGTTCCTGTTAATGTTGATATTTTGACCTCTTCCCATGAATCACAGTTGTTCTTAATGGCATCTAGAATGATGAATCCTTTCCAGGAAGCTTTCAGTTTACTTTGCCCAGATCCATCAGAGGAATCCCTATCTATGGCAGCTAGAGTCTTGTGAAATGTACCTCTTAACTAATAAAACTTGACAGTCAAAATTACTCCTGATCCATAGGATGAAGAATGATGCTGTGTTAGCAAGCATGAAAACAACATGAATCTCATTGTATTGATACATCTCCATCAGAGCTCTTGGGTCACCAGGTATGTTATATGAGCAGTAATATTTTGAAAGAAATCTTTTTTCTAAGTAGTAACAGTACTACTGTTTCTTAACAGTAGTATTGAGCCCACATCGCTTGTAGTACTAAACAGTAGGCCTAAAATATTCAGTAAACCATGTTGTAAACAGATGTGCTGGCATCTAGGCTTGGTTTCTTTACTTACAGGGCACCTGCAGAGTAAATTGAGAATAATTCTTAAGGGCCCTAGGATTTGGGGGATAGTAATAAGCACTGGCTTCAGTTTAAAGTCATCAGCTGCATTAGTCCATAACAAAGAGAGTCAGCCTGTCCTTGAAAGTTTTGAAGCCAGGCATTGACTTCTTTCTAGCTATGAACGTCCTAGATGGCATCTTCCTTCTTCCAGTAGAAGGCTATTTCCTCTACACTGTTTACAAAAGTGTGTTTCTGTTTAGTGTAGCCACCTTCATTAATTATCTTCTCTATATCTTCTGGATAACTTACTGCAACTTCTACATCAATACCCGATCCTTCTCCTTATACTGCATATTATGGAGGCAGCTTCTCTCCTTAAATCTCATGAACCAACCTCTGCTAGTTTCCAACACTCTCTTCCCTCTCTCAGCTTTAATAGAGCTGAAGAGAGTTATGGGCTTACTCTGGATTTGACTTTGGAATTGGAAACTTGTGGCTGGTTGGATCTTCTGTCTAGACCATCAAAAAAACTTCCTCCGTATCAGCAAATAAGCTGCTTCACTTTATCTCTTACGTGTTCACTGGAGTAGTACTTTTCATTTCCTTCAAGAATTTTTCCTTTGCCTCTGTAACCTGGCTAACCATTTGGTGCAAGAGGCTTAGCTCTCAGTCTACCTTGGCTCTTGGCAACTTTCTTTACTAAGCATAATCATTTCTAGCTTAAAAAAAATTTATGATTTATTTGTATTTGGCTGTGCTGGCTCTCCGTTGCTGCATGTGAGCTCTCTCTTGCTTCAGTGAGCAGGGGCTACGCTCTAGTTTCGATGCACAGGCCTCCTTTTGTGGTGGCTTCTCTTGTTCTGGAGCACAGGCTCTGGGCACTTGGCCTCAGTAGGTGTGGTGCACAGCATGTGGTCCCAGACCAGGGATCAGACCAGTGTCCCCTGCATTGGCAGGCAGATTCTCAGCCATTGGACCACCAGGGAAGCCTTCCTTTCTAGCTTTTGATTAAAACAAGAGACTTAAAGTGACTTACTTTCACGTCAACACTTAGATGCCATTGCAGGGTTTTAAATGGCTTAATTTTAATATCGTTTCAGGGAATAGAGAGACCAGAGGAAAAGGAGAGACAGGAATGGCCAGTAAGGGGAGCAGTCAGAACATACATGTTTACCAATTCGCTTCATCATCTTACAAGGGTGCAGTGTGTGACATCCCAAAACAACCACATTGAAGTAACATCCAAGATCACTGCTCATAGATCTCCATAACAATTAATTAAATAATAATAATGATGAAAGGATTTGAATATTGCGAGAATTACCAAAATGTGACTCTAGAGACACAAAGTGAGCAAATGCTGTTGGAAAAACGGTGCCAATAGACTTTTTGATGCAAGGTTGCCACAAACTTTCAGTCTATAAGAAATACAGTATGGGTGAAGCACAATAAAGCAAAGCACAATAAAATGAGCTATGCTATAAGTATGTCCTTATTTACAAATTGTATTCTTAATCATATTCATAATGCTTATAGTTGTATATAAATTATATAAACATAATTTTTTACTCTTTCAAACATTTAAATGAATTCATATATTTTAAATATTTTACATTATAACTAATATATAAGCTTTGTATTCTCCATAACAAAATTATTAATAAAATATTTACATTTTATTCTTTATTTATTATTCATTGTTTTAATAGATTTCATTCAACTCTATGACACAGAAACTTGGGCATGACTTGGGCAAACTCCAGGATTTAGCAAAGGACAGGGAGGCCTGACATGCTGTGGTCCATGGGGTCGCAAAAGTTGGACATGACTTAGTAATTGAACTACAATGAATGACACAGAAAATCACGTCAGATGATACATTCATACATAATAGCTGGTTTTAATTTTTTCGCATAGCTGAAAGCCTGAGTTATAATGACAGTAGGTCCAAGTGAGAAAGAAAAACCATATCACTGGCAGAATTTTCAACATTATGAATTTTTAATCCCTGTTACCAATTATGCAAAGACTTTTGTTGAAATTAGGCTCATAAATTGCTGTGTTCTCTGATATCAAACAGTTCTTACAGAGCCAATCAAACCCACTGAACTTCTCTTCTGGAAATTTCAACTGAAGTACAGTTGATTTACAGTGTTATGCTAGTCTCAGTATGTAGCACGGTGATTTAGTATTTTCACAGACTGCATGCGTGCATGATCAGTCACTCAGCTGTCTCCAGCTCTTTGCGATTCCATGGACTATAGCCCTCCAGGCTCCTGTCCACATCATTTTTCCAGGCAAGAATACTGGAGCAGGTTACCATTTTCTACTCCTGGGGATCTTCCTGACCCAGGAGTCAAACCTGAGTCTCCTGCTTTGACAGGTGGATTCTTTACCACTGAGCCACAAGGGAAGCCCATTTTTATAGATTATACTCCATTAAAAGTTGCTACAAAATAATGCTGATAATTTACTGGGTTGTACAATATATCCTTGCTGCTCATCTATTTTGTACATTATAGTATGTAGCTCTTAATCCCATACCCCTAATCTTGCCCCTCCCCCTTTCCTTTTCTCATCAGTAACCACTAATTTGTTTTCTATGTCTGTGAGTCTGTTTCTACTTAGTAATATACATTTGTTTATTTTTTAGATTCTACATATAAGTGATATCACATATTTGTCTTTCTCTGACTTACTTCACAAAACATGATATTCTCTAGGTCTATCCACATTGCTGAAAATGGCAGAATTTCATTCTGTTTATGGCTGAGTAGTATATTCCATTATAAATATATATTAAAATATTCAATTATATATATGTGTATATATATATATATCACATCTTGTTTATTCTTTCATCTGCTGATAGATATTTGGGTTGCTTCCATATCTTGGTAATTATAAATAGTGCTGTTATGAATACTGGGGTGTATTATCTTTTTGAATTAATGTTTTCTTTTTTTCTGGATATATAACCCAGAGTGGAATTGCTGGATCATATATACCCCTAAATTTATTTTTTTGAGGAATCTCTACACTGTTTTCTATGGTGACTGTACCAATTTACATCTCAACAGTGTATGATAATGTCCTTTTCTCCACATTCTTGACAGCATTTGTTATTTATAGGATTTTTTATGATAACCATCTGACAGGTATGAGGTGATATCTCACTATGTTTTGATTAGCATTTCTCTAATAATTAGCAATGTTGAGCATCTTTTTCATGTGCCTGTTTGCTATCTGTATGTCTTCTTTAGAAAAATGCCTATTCAGGTCTTCTGCTCATTTTTGATTGGGTTGTTTGGAGTTTTGTTTTGTTTTGTTTTATTTTCTGGATATTGAGTGTTAAGAGCTCTTTATGTAGTTTGGATATTAACCTCTTGACAGTCATATCATTTGCAAATATTTCCTTCCACTCCAAAAGTGGTCCTTGCATTTTGTCAATGATTGCCTTTGCTGCACAAAAGCTTTCTAATTTAATTCAATACCATTTGTTTGCTTCTGCTTTTTATTTTTATTTTTTGCTTTAGAAGACGTATCCAGAAAACACTGCTACAATTTATGTAAAAGAGTGTTCTGCCTGTGTTCTCTACTAGGAGATTATAGTTTCAGGTCTTACATTTAGGTCTTTAATCCATTTTCAGTGTTTTGTGGGTTTTTTGTATATGGTCTTAGAGAATGTTCTAATTTCATCAATTTACATGTAACTGTCCAGTGTTTCCAGAACCACTTATCAAAGAGACTCTCTTCTCTCCATTGTATGTTCTTGTTTTCTTTGTCATAGATCAGTTGACCGTGAGTGCATGGGTTTATTTCTGAGCTCTCTATCCTGTCCCACTGACTACGTCTGTTTTATGCCAGTGCCATGCTATTTTGATTACTGTAGCTTTGAAGTATAGTATGAAGTCTGGAAAGGTAATATCTCCAGCTCTGTTCTTTTTTCTCAAGCTTGCTTTGGCAATTCCGGGCCTTCTATGAATCCAAATAAATTTTAGGATTACTTGCTCTAGTTCTGTGAAAAATGTCACAGGTATTTTGATAGGGGTTATATTAAATCTATAGATTGCTTTGGGTAGCATGGCCATGTTAACAATATTAATTCTTCCAGTTTAAAAGCATGGGTAGTCTTTCCATTTCTTTGCATCACCTTCAATTTCCTTCAAAAATGTCTTACAGTTTTTAGAGTATAGGTCTTCCACCTCCTTGGTTAAGTTTATTCTTAGGTATTTTATTCTTTTTGATATGATGGAAATTTTTATGCCAGTCAGAAAATCCTGTTCTCTGAAGTACAAAAGTATGAAATTTTTGTGGTTGAGGTACATCATTTTCCACAACAAAATCATATAATGTTTGAAACATTTCCAAATATCCATTTTCAAGATGTTCTCACCACAGCAAGAATTCTTTTGAAAAGCAGGTATTTTCTCTCATTGATAAAATGTCACCTTTGCTTTGAAGAATAATAAGTTTAAAACAACAGCTGCTAGTGTCACAGAAAAGGTTAGTGAATTTAGAATACTTGTTTTAAAAAAAAATGTGTAACTCAATTTTAGCCTTTTTAAACAAAAGAATATACCAAGGTAGAGATGTCATATATTCAGATGTGCTGAGAAAATGTAGCTCTGCAACTTTGTCTGTAACTAGCATAGTTTTACTCATAACCCCACCTACTTTGTGGATAAAAACTAACTCAAATTTCAATCTAATTACATATTTAATAAAATTTGGTAATTACTCATCTTTAAAATGGGCCATTCTTTTGCCTCAAGATGACCAGAACACTTCTTGTGGTATAAAAGATTTTCATGGTCCCTCTCTTTTTCACAAAGTTAGAGGTGATTCTCCTATTAAAGTCCACGATTTGTACGGTAACCAGATCAATGACCTCCCGTGGCACTTTACACCCTTCTGACTTCAGTTCTCTCCTGTGCTGGGCTGACAGTGGATGCACTTCCCATGTGACTACGGCTGACACCTGCATGTCCTGTGCGGTGTGTTCACAGATGCCTCGTAGCTTCAATGTCCAGTTTCACTGGTCATGTTGCCAGCGGCAGACGGTGTGAGTGAACATTTGTCCATTGTCAAATTCAGGGGCCACATGCCCCACCTTTCCCCTTCACCAAAAGAAAAAATGCTGTTTTGCTTTTAAAAAAAAATAGAGATAAGAAAGCATCAGTTATAATGATGAGAAAGTACAGAACAAAAAGCAAAAGAGGAGAAAAAATGATCACGAGTAGGGTTATTTAAACCCTTTCTCCTGACCAGGGCTACTCTTCAGCAAATGCAGAGCCTAATCACTCTGAAGAGCTTTGAAAATGGGTTATTTTAGCTCCCTAGTCAGAATCTAATGCAACTGAACACAATTCACCTTTTTTTAAAAATTTCTTTTCTGTGTCTTTTGTTCTCAAGGACCATCACAATAATGAACTGGATACCCAAAGTAGAACTATTATGTGTAAAATGCTCAAATGACTAGGCCTACATATGTATGGTCTTATAATACGTGAGACTTTGGAGGAAATTAAAACATACTGGAAGGTTAGAAGGGGCTTCCAAAAGAATCACATTTTCACCTCAAATCAAAGATTCTTGGCCTGCCATAACTACAAGCTTTGGGTCTTATTCTCACCATATGTGAAATATTTTTATTCTTTCTCACTATGACAAAAAAATGAAATTTAATTTCAAACAATTAAGTAGAAGTGACATTTAACAAATTATAAGAAAACAAATCTTCGTATACTCTTCATACAGTACTTTTTAAAGATCCTTTGACTGCAAGTAGAATTCAAACCAAAACCTAGTGTGACACCTCTGGTGGGTGGGACATTTTTTTGACATCACTGAGATCAGTCTTCGGTAAAGTTGATCAATCCTACACATGTTTCTACCAGGACTGCTCCGTTTCATAGGGTAGAGTTTCCAGACATCTTCATTTCTCAAGCCTGTTTAAAGGTGAGACTATTCAGTCCAACAGATTTGTGCTGAGCTCCTGCTTTGTGCTGAGCTCCTGCTTTGTGCAGACTTAGTTTCAGTTTTGTGAGAGTTTCAGAAATGAAGAGCCCCTGCCTTCAATAGTTTCTTCGGGGAAGAAGAGGTAAATTCATGTTTTTTAAATGCTGAAAAAGTCAACGATATAAGAGATAATAAGTATTAAAAGGGCTGTTTCAAAATTTTAAATTATTAAATAATGACATTTAATTAGCAGAATAATCCAGGTTGAAAGCTAAATTCACTTTTCTCCTTCAGTCAAAATTTAAGTTTCTATAGGTTGAAAATACAGAAGTATGGTGTATAAGGAAGTAAAAAAGACAAATGGAGTAAGAATATTTAACTGTTAACTAGGCTTTTAACCATAAATAAATACAGTCTACCTCCTGCATGGGCCGGAGGAGCCTGGTAGGCTGCATTCCATGGGGCCGCTGAGAGTCGGACACGACTGAGCGGCTTCTCTTTCATTTTTCACTTTCATGCATTGGAGAAGGAAATGGCAACCCACTCCAGTGTTCTTGCCTGGAGAATCCCAGGGACAGGGGAGCCTGGTGGGCTGCCGTCTATGAGGTCGCACAGAGTCGGACACGACTGAATCGACTTAGCAGCAGCAGCAGCAGCACCTATCATTTTAAAAAGACACAAAGTGGAGGAGGGTAGAGCCTAAGAGGGAAAGAATCTTTTTATCTACTGATTCAAATGCATTCTATTTTATAGCTGAGTAATATTCCATTGTATATATGAACTACAACTTCTGTATCCATTCATCTGTTTGGGTTTTTTTTTAGTATTTATTTATTTTTAATTGACTGATGATTGGTTTAAAATATAGGTTTGATTTCTGTCCTCATCAGCATGAATTAACCATAAGTGAAAGTGAAGTCGTGTCCGACTCTTTGCGACCCCATGGACTGTAGACTACCAGGCTCTTCCGTCAGTAGGATTCTCCAGGCAAGAATACTGGAGTGGGTTGCCGTTTCCTTCTCCATGAGATCTTCCCAAGCCAGGGATCGAACCTGGGTCTCCAGATGTGTATAAGAGACAGGGACTGGGGCCCGGCTCTGCTCAACACAGAATCACCAGGGTCGGCACTTGCAGGACCATCAGTCAATATTTGGGTAAAAAGATGACACCCTTCTCTGTGAATCTAGAGAAAGGGCATCCTTAGGAACACAGGGCAGGAGGCTATTGCATAGACCTCATGGAAGCTCCCATTGAATTGCCCAATTCACCTGGTTTCCTCTAAAACAGAAAAAAAAGTTTCCTATTAATAAAATCCGGGAGCACAGTCTGACCGTATTTCCCTGATTCGGCTCTACCTGCAGCAACAGGAAGTGAAGTCCCCTAAGGTTCCTAGATGATTCCAGGAGTGGCCCCTGGTGCCTGCCGTTCTCCTCCTCTCTGGTTCTGCACCCTCGTCCAAGGGACCCTCAGACATGGCCTCCTGTGGGTGCCAGAGCCTGGGCCACCTGCTCTGCTGGACCCCTGAGGCTGACTGTCTCTGCGACACCCCACAGCCTTGGGCAAGACTCTGCACATCTCGGGCACAGCCATAGGTCCTCAGGGCGAGTGACAGGGACCCAACCATCCTGTGGTCACACGCACCTCTCCAGGGCTTGAGGTCCTCCCCAGGAGGCTTCTCTGTCCTTCAAAA
>SJYC01128797.1:0-28627 GCA_006408675.1 Madoqua kirkii | reverse complement strand
AAGAAGGCTGAGGGCTGAAGAACTGATGCTTTTGAATTGTGGTGCTGGGTAAGAATCTTGAGAGTCCCTTGGACAGCAAGGAAATCAACCCTGAATATTCACTGGAAGGACTGATGCTGAAACTGAAGCTCCAATATTTTGGCCACCTGATATGAAGAGTCGACTTATTAGAAAAGATCCTGATGCTAGGAAAGACTGAGGGCAGGAGGAGAAGGGGATGACAGAGGATGAGATGATTGGATGGTATCATTGACTTAATGGGCATGACTTTGAGCAAACTCAGGGAGATACTGAAGGACAGGGAAGCCTGGCATGCTGCAGTTCATGGGGTGGCAAAGAGTTGGACACGACTTAGCAACTGAACAACAATAACCAGTAAACAAGGTTAACAGACAACAAAAATAAACTACAAGGAAATGAGATTTGAAAAATGATACAATGGTAACTTTGGATGGTATCATTGACTTAATGGGCATGACTTTGAGCAAACTCAGGGAGATACTGAAGGACAGGGAAGCCTGGCATGCTGCAGTTCATGGGGTGGCAAAGAGTTGGACACGACTTAGCAACTGAACAACAATAACCAGTAAACAAGGTTAACAGACAACAAAAATAAACTACAAGGAAATGAGATTTGAAAAATGATACAATGGTAACTCTCATCTCCCTCCTCCCCAATGGAAAAAAATAAAGATAGCGCTAAGTCAGGTCCAACTCGTGATCCCATGAACTGTAGCCCGCCAGGCTCCTCTGTCCATGGGATTCTCCAGGCAAGAATACTGGAGTGGGTTGCCATTTCCTTCTCCAGGGGAACTTCCCAACCCAGGAATTAAATCCAGGTCTCCCACATTGTGGGCAGATGCTTTACCAGGTGAGCTACACAGGAAGCTCCTCTCCCCAATGGAGCTCAGATTTGGTTTCTTTAAGTAGTCATCTGATGATGAATGTAACACCCTGAAGGAAGTCATATGGCCTGTATTTAAATAACTGAACTCCTGTTTATCCAACAAACAGAGAACGTGCAGGTATTCCTTTTAGACAGGCCCTCAGAACAGCTCTCCAGGCATTCAGCTGTGAGGAAACCCAACACCTCAGATGCCACAGTAGTTCCAGGCACATCTTCCTGAGCTCTGGGAGAGAAGAAAGGAAGCTAAATCATACAGTAGATAACAATCCACAAGCTCACCTTCAGTCACCCTTATTTTCAAGGGGCACTGATTCTGTAAGGAGACCTCCTTGGGCCTGGCAGAGAGGCTCTCGGAAATGTAAATGAAAGGTGAAGAGCCAGAGGTCAAGAAGCCTGGTTGGTGAGCCTCAGAACTTGATGGAGAGCCTGCTCTAAAGACTGTTAGCACTTCCCTTCCACTGCTGCATCAATGACTGTTTGGAAAAATGATTATTAACAAAGGGTTATTAATGCCATTAATAGATAAGGAACATAGAAGTATCAATCCAAAGACCTCTAAGACCCAAAACACAAGTGGAGAACAATACCAAACAGAATTTACAGAAAAACATAGTAATACAAATGTTTCATAAGCATCTGAAAATGACAGCAATCATCCATTGCCTGGGGTAGAAATCAAAATTAAAATTAAAAAGAGTTATCTGCTTTGCCAAACACATTAGCAGAGCTTTTTTTAATAACAATTTTCACACACAGAAAGAGAGATGGGCACCCTTGCATCTACTGGGGAGTGTGTTAATGTATTTTCAAAAGCTGTGGAAGCTTAAAAGAGAAATTCAAACAAGGCTAGTTCTAGTCTAAATGCCGCAAGGGGACACGTGCTGTGGGCATGGGGGGGGTGGTAATATGTCCTAGGCCACCTCGTGTCTAAGTAAGTTGAAATTGCTCTTACTTGAAATAAGTACAGCCCTCCAGCTATAGCGAACAGGAAGAGTACTATCTTCCTTTATGCTGTTGGCCTGGCTTTTCAGTCAGGAATCAGGAAGGACCTTAAAAGAGAGCTAAATCTACCGGCAAACTGTTACAAAAGAAGAGTTTGGTAGAACACATTTCAGAATTCAGGCTGAAAACGTACTCTGGATACAGCCCTCCAGCACACCCACCCGCCATACCCACACCCACACATACTCACACACACTCACTCTTTTTCTGTTTCTCTCCTTTATTTTCAAAACATGCCTCCTCCTAATCCCCTTTTTTTTTTTTTCCTTTGGGGGATTTTAGTTCCCTGACCAGGGATTGAACTCAGGCCACCGCGGTGAAAGCATGGAGAGTCCTAACCACTGGACCACCTGGGAAGTCCCTCAATCCTCTTCTTTTCAGCCACTTTCCCCTCTCTACCAGCTAATCTTCCTCTGTCTGCCCCTTAAATACCCACAAAGGTTAGTATCCCTGCCTTTGTCCTCTTTAAGGTTTACACCTTCTTGTTGAGTGGTCTCAGATTCTTCTGTTACTTCAGGAACTATCTCTGTGCTAACAACTTCCAAATCCAAACCTCCAGACCTTCATGAACTTTCCTCAAAAACTACTGCATCTATAGTTTTTGTATTGCCTTCAAATGTACACATCTAAAATGGAATTTTCCTTTCTTACCTCATCTCATCTACTTTTTATCTTATATTATTCATTCATCCAACAAATAGTTGCCAAATTGGCAGCTATTATTGAGCATTCATTCTTCCAAACTAGGCTGTTGAGAACCAACCTTCGTTATTCTCAGCCTTTCTCCTGTTCAGGTCAAGGAACACACAGTGGCTTAAGTCCAAAACCTTGAGATTCAGTTAAACTTCAGTTCCTGGAATGCTGAGGCCAAGGAATACTCTGGAAATAGACTTTCTAATTACCAGAGGACCTGAGGCCCCTTTCTAGATCAGGCTTTTAATGAATTCTAATTTACTCTTTCTTTGATTTGAGACCTTTTAAAGCCTGAAGGTCATCTTATCCCCCCAAATTCTCCTTGCAGAGTCCTTTTGAGATTGAGTATATACTGAGGCCATAAATGGGCTCCGAACCCACCGCTGATGCCAATCACTTTTTCTCTCCTCCCTCGCCTCATCCTGGCCATTGTTGTTCCAGATGCCCACTGGCCATCTTCCCCTATCTCCCAGTGCTGTCCTCAGGCAAACACTCTTCTCATCTCGGGGGACTCAGAAAAGCACGGCTGTTGAGATTCAGACCCTGTGCTCCTAACAGTGAGCAGTGATCATCGGCAGCATCTTTGAAGGATGAGGAAAGGGGTCCCCCTGGGCCAGTGTGAAGCTCCGTCACAGTACAGCAGCACGGCTGTTGGGCCCTGAGCAGTTCTCAAAACTGAATTTGGAGTGAGCAGTCACCGGCTGGAAAGCGACGTGTAATTTTCACCAAGTGGAGTAGTGGACTGTGGCAGCTTCTCTCCTCGGGTGGCCGCCCAGCCCCGGCACCCGGCAAGCGCACAGCCGAAAAAGGGAGGGCTCCAGACAGGGCTCCAGGTGACCTCTGAGGGTCCCAGAAGGATGCACTGCTGCTCAGAAAGCCTCCTCGAATGCCAAGATGTGGGACATTTAAAAGCCAGGGTGATGCCCCCTCACTTCACTTGCAGGTGTCTCTGCATGGGGAAAGCCCCAAACTGACCAAGTCAGCCTGGCCACCTGCAGGGGCTAGGATTCGAAGACAGATGAGGGAATGGGTGGGTCAGCTGACGGGAGTGGGCAGCGGAGCAAAGCCCAGCATCTGTGGAGCACAGCACAGCTCTGGTCCGCCTCTCAAGGTCAGCATCCGCTGTCAGACCCGAAACAGAGACTCATGGCGCCCCCTGGTGGCAGCTGTCGGGATCCTGCGAGGTGAGAGCTCAAGAGGAACGAAACCTCCTTCTCTGACCCTAAAGGTCTTCCCAGGTGGCTCAGTGGTAAAGAATCTGCCTGCACTGCAGGAGACGCAGGTTTGATCCCCTGGTTGGGAAGATCCCCTGGAGAAGCAAACGGCAACCCACTCTAGTATTCTTGCCTGGAGAATCCCATGGACTGAGGAGCCTTGTGGGCTACAGTCCATGGGGGTCCCGAAGAGTCAGCACACAAGAAAGCAAGGAAGGCTGACCTAAAGGCGTGAAGCTGGCTAGTCTCAAATGCCGATGCTACCAGAAGGCCTCAGGAAAGGGAGCAAACCCTGGAAGATGGGGTAGGGGGCAAGAGGGAACAGATTTCTCCCTACAAAGTGAAAGTGAAAGTGAAGTCGCTCAGTCGTGTCCGACCCTCAGCGACCCCATGGATTGCAGCCTACCAGGCTCCTCCGTCCATGGGATTTTCCAGGCAAGAGTACTGGAGTGGGGTGCCATTGCTTTCTCTGTCTCCCTACAAAAGCAGGTTTCAAATTGAAAAGGGGTAGAGAACATCCCTTGTGGTCCAGTGGTTAAGACTCCCCACTCCCAATGCAGGGGGCCCAGGTTCTATTCCTGGTCAGAGAAATAGATCCTGCCTGCTGCAGTGAAATCCAGTGCAGCCAAATGAAATATTAAAAGTTAGAAAGTGAAAACAAATTTAGAAGGGGTGTCACTGGGTCCCCTACGAGGAGGATCTTACCCATAGGTCTCGTGTGTGCTCAGTTGTATCCGGCTCTTTGCGACCCTGTGGACTGTAGCCTGCCAGGGTCCTCTGTTCATGGGACTCTCCAGGCAAGAATACTGAAGTAGGTTGCCATTTCCTACTCCAGGGGGTTTTCTCGACCCAGGGATCGAACCTGTGTCTCTTCTGCACTGGCAGCTGAGTTCTTTACCACTTTCGCCACACAAAAAAAATGAGGCCAAAGGCAGGAGCTATTCCAAGAATGGGGCAGTGGAAGCTGGATAAATAAATATGAAAAATATTTCCTTGAGGAACTCGTGAACTAAAATGGAAAAATCCAAGGCAGTTCCTGAGTAAAGCTGCACTAAATACCCAAGCCTGGCTTATCTTCATTTTCACCCTGGGTTTCTTCTCCATGTGACAGGGTCAAGAGAGGCCCAGACATTTCTAGGAACTTCCCAGAGAGAATTATCAAACTTTTGGCTAGCTTTAATTTTTGACACCCACAAATGGATGCTTTTACGCACACACAGAGTAAGAGAATAGTTTGCTGGGCTCCAGAAAATCGGAGGATATTGTTTTAAAGAATTATATCTTGTTCTCTCCAGGCAGGTGATAAGCGGCGCAGGCTTGAACTGGGGGAAGAATGCCTTCCTTTGATGCTGTCAGGGCATCTCTGTGATGGGGTCCATGTACACAATGTCCTTCACAAAGAGGGCAAAAGTCTCTTGTGGACATGAGGCTGAGTTAGTAATTCACCTGTCACTTCCACCACTGTATTGTGCCTGCTTGGCGGTCAGACTGGGTCAAGTGCACTTTTTTTATTGAATTGGGCACCGAAGGGTCTGGAGATCAAGAGGGAATTGTAGAATATTTAGTACCAGTTGAAGATCACCGTCTTTATTCCTTTGATGTTGGAGTCAACGTGCTTGCTAAGTCATTTCAGTTGTGTCCGACCCTTTGCAACCCTACGGACTGTAGCCCACCAGGTGCCTCTGTCTATGGGATTCTCCAGGCAAGAATACTGGAATGGGTTGCCATGCCCTCCTCCAGGGGATCTTCCTGACCCAGGGACTAAACAAATATCTCTTAAGTCTCCTGCACTGGCAGATGAATTCTTTACCACCAGCGCCACCTGGAAAGCCCTCAGTCAAGAGGCGAGGGCAAGAAATGTGCTGACCTGTCTTCCTCCCCTTTCTGTGGCCTGAGTACCGCTCCCCACCTTTTCAGTGGACTTGACCTGGCTGAAGGCAAATGTTGACCATTAGAGAGCAAGAGTGGTGGGGGTGGGGCAGGAGGCACCATCATAGCCCATCCCCCACCCACTCTGATCAATGTCACCTTCTGGGAGGATTGTGCACCAGGGGCTGAGATATCTCAGAGGCAAACAAAGAGTTCATTATTAACCTGGTACATTTGTTCCACGTGGCCCAGTGTTTACTTGCTATTTTATTGACGAATTTGGTAATCGTCAGTTCTGTTAATAAGTTCTGCAGACCTGAGTCCCTGAGTTGTCTTTAGATTTATTTAATATTGCTACTTCCTGGGTTTGCCAACCCATCCTGTCACAGCGAGAAAACACCGGACAAATGCTCGTTGTGAGAAGGCACTGGGGCAAGGGCCTTGGACCCCAGAGTCAAACTTGGGTTTGATCCCAATTCTGCATTTCTGCAAGTAAATGGCTCTTATTATTCTCTGCTTCCCAAGTGGCGCTAGTGGTAAAGAACTCAGCCGCCAGTGCAGGAGACATAAGAGACACACGTTTAATCCCTGAGTTGGGAAGATCCCTACCCACTACAGTATTCTTGCCTGAAAAATCCCATGGGTGGAGGAGTCTGGCGGGCTACAGTCCATGGGGCTGCAAAGGGCGAGATAGCACTGGGCAGCTAGGCACCCACTTTACGTCTACACCCACACTCGCAATTACCTCTCCTCGATCCACTTCCTGTCTGAACCTCTTGCTCAGCTGTGGATCTGACTCTGGGAATCTGTTAATTGTGGCGTTTCCATTCCTTCGGAGGCACACAAAAAGCAATTTTTTCATTCTGACCACTGTTCTGTCCCTTGATAATATAGCTCGAGCAGACTGTTCTACTTCCTGAAAATCCCACAGGTAATAAAAGGATCCAATTACTTTGGAACGTCACTCTCCCGTCAAAGCCAAGCTCTGTCTCTTCCCCATCAGAGGAGAAGGCGCGGGGGGGCGGGAGGGAGCTAAACCCGAGCAGAATAGGGAAGGGCAGACTCCGTGACCCCATAACATCAGGAGAGATGAAGCCAGGAGCCCGGGAGGCCTGAGCCGAGTGACTGTCAGTCATCCCCTTCTCCACCAGTTGGTGGCGCACTCTCTCTGCACGCTCAGGGGGCTTCTTGGCTCCCACCGCTCCCCTATTCCCTGCTACTCTTCAGGCCAGTGCTGCAACCCGGGGCCCCCTGATATAGTCTCTGTGGGCCTCAAGGAACCAGGGTGTGGTCTTCTCCCCTCTTGGCCTTCTTGGTCACGGGGCACTTCTCTGATGAAAGCTACCCCTGGCAACTTTCCAGGCTGTAACTGTGGAGACCTGACGGCATCAAACAGAACAACCGACCCAGCGGTTAGAGAACTGTGGCTGGCCCCGGGTTCCTGGTTACAGTTGCCCAGGCTGCGCACTGCACAAGTGTGGTGTCACTTCACCTCACGGTCATCAGAGACGATATCTTATCACAAGTTTCTGGCAGAAGGCAGTCAAATGTCGACATAGAGGTTGAGAGCAGGGTTCGTGCCACCACCACGCCCTCGCCAGGCAGAGGTCAAGCCCTCTCTTCTCAGAACATCAAGTCCTGCTCCCTGTCTGCCACAAAGATCCTGGAAGCCAGAAACCAAGAGCCCGTTATCCACAGACCCCCAGCCGGAAGATCCCCACCGGGTCTCATCCAGCACCTTGACGACCTCATCTCCTGCCTCAGGCTTTCCAGGGCCTCAGGCTGAGATTTCTATCGGGGATGGAGGGACGTCCAAGGACCCTCAAACCAAGCCACCGTGTAAAGAGGGAAACAGGAGGGGGAAAGGGGCACCCAGTAAAACTCAGAGTCAGATTCAGTTTCTGGTGGGTTTTTGTTTTTTGTTTTTTTGGCTTTTATTGTTCCATCGCTCAGTTATGCCCGATTCCTTATGACCCCATGGACAGCAGCACACCAGGCTTCTCTGTCCATCACCAACTTCCAGAGCTTGCTCAAACTCATGTTCATTGAGTCATGATGCCATCCAACCATCTCATCCTCCGTGGTCCTCTTCTCCTGCCCTCAGTCTTCCCCAGCATCAGGGTCTTTTCCAGGGAGTCGGCTCTTCACATCAGGTGGCATCTGCAGCTGCACTGGGTCTTCCTTGCTGCATGTGGGTTTTCTCTAGTTGCAGCAGGAGGGATCTACTCTAGTTGTGGTGCCTGGGTTTTTTGTTGTAGTGGCTTCTCTTGTTGTGGAACACGGGCTCTAAGCACATGCACCCAGTAGCTGTGTGCACATCCTTAGCTTCCCTGTGGCATGTGGGATCTCCTGGGCCAGGGATAAAACCCATGTTCCCCATGTTGGCAGGTTAACTCTTCACCACTGGAACACCAAGGAAGTCCTAGGCTCTGTCTTTTAAGGACCAAGTCTAGAATTTAAAGGAGGTTGCATAAAAAGAAGCAACAATTGGATATAGTGACTTCCAATATCCAGCAGCATCATGGAAAACAAAATAATTTGTGAAAGGTAATAAGTGACATTAATGTCATATATAATTTACAGTTACGGTCATTTTAGCAAATACCTTCTGAACCATAACCCTAATTAATGTGCATCTGTAAGTTGAGTCACACACACCTTCCTCTGAATTTCCCTGACAGCAATGCTAAAGTACTAGCTTCTGTGGACATAAGCTTGCTGTCTGTGTGGCAAGGGTGCTTATAACTTAAGAGAGACAAGGAAAAGTAAACTAAGAATATTTTAAGCTTTTAATTTACATGTGGATTTTGTTACAGACCTGGGGTGCATCCCGATGGTTTTTATTTCCCTTTGATGTATATTTGATGAACAGGATTCTTTAGATCCATAAATGGAAAGGCTTCTTAATGTGAAGTATCTCAGATAGTCAGTGCCACCTGCTGGCAATCTGAAGGTGCTGCAGGCCAGCTATATTCTGAATGAGGGGTGAAATGTTTAGTTGCTAAGTCAGATCTGATTCTTCCTCTGTCCATGGGATTCTCCAGGCAAGGATACTAGAGTGGGTTACCACTTCCTCTCCAGGGCATCTTCCTGACCCAGTAATCGAACCTACATCTGCTGCATTGGTGGTGGATTCTCTATCACTGATACACTGAGAAGCCCCGAGGGGTAAATAGTTATCAGGAAAAGTCCAGGCAGAAGAGAAATTCTTAAGGTCGATGGAAGGATATAAAGGTTGTATAGAACAGACAGTAACCAAACAATGCCACAGTCAAGATTTCACAGGGATTCATTCTAAGCTCTCAATTAAAAGAAAATAACCTCATTTTGCTTTTTGGGGGGAGTATATTTTCCAGAAGGAAAATATCAATTATGTATTAAAATAACTGGTATGCCTTATTTTTCCCCCATATGCACCCTAATTTTCAATGGATTCCTTCAGGAGATCACCCTAACCTCCATCAGAGTACACATCTGCTTTATGAAAAAAATGGGAAAGGTTCATTTTTCAGAAACATGTTTTAGTTGGCTGCTGGGCACATCTCTTCCTAAAAGCAGGAAATCCTTAACTGAGCCAACTTCATCATGTCACTCCTTTTATTCTCAATTATATGAGACTAACAACAGACTGGTTCCAAATAGGAAAAGGAGTGCGTCAAGGCTGTATACTGTCACCCTGCTTATTTAACTTATATGCAGAGTACATCATGAGAAACACTGGACTGGAAGAAACACAAGCTGGAATCAAGATTGCTGGGAGAAATATCAATAACCTCAGGTATGCAGATGACACCACCCTTATGGCAGAAAGTGAAGAGGAGCTAAAAAGCCTCTTGATTAAAATAAAAGAGGAGAGTGAAAAAGTTGGCTTAAAGCTCAACATTCAGAAAACAAAGATCATGGCATCCGGTCCCATCATTTCATGGGAAATCGATGAGGAAACAGTGGAAACAGTGTCAGACTATTTTGAGGGGCTCCAAAATCACTGCAGATGGTGACTGCAGCCATGAAATTAAAAGACACTGACTCCTTGGAAGAAAAGTTATGATCAACCTAGATAGTATATTCAAAAGCAGAGTCATTACTTTGCTGACAGGTCCATCTAGTCGAGGCTATGGTTTTTCCTGTGGTCATGTATGGATGTGAGAGTTGGACTGTGAAGAAGGCTGAGCGCCGAAGAATTGATGCTTTTGAGCTGTGGTGTTGGAGAAGACTCTTGCGAGTCCCTTGGACTGCAAGGAGATCCAATCAGTCCATTCTGAAGGAGATCAGCCCTGGGATTTCTTTGGAAGAAATGATGCTAAAGCTGAAACTCCAGTACTTTGGCTACCTCATGGGAAGAGTTGACTCACTGGAAAAGACTCTGATGCTGGAAGGGATTGGGGGCAGGAGGAGAAGGGGACGACAGAGGATGAGATGGCTGGATGGCATCACGGACTTGATGGACGTGAGTCTGAGTGAACTCTCGGAGTTGGTGATGGACAGGGAGGCCTGGCGTGCTGCGATTCATGGGGATGCAAAGAGTTGGACATGACTGAGCAACTGAACTGAACTGAACTGATACCATCTTAGACATTGGTTTTTCTTTTTGTCTTTTCTTTTTCCATATCCAAATGAAGACATGTGGGGGTTAAAACAAACAAACAAAACAACCTGCACAAGGAGGACACACCAGGACTTCCCTGGTGGTCCGGTGGTCCAGACTCCACACTTCCAATGCAGGGGGCGAGGGTTTGATCCCTCACTAGTGAACTAAAAGGGGCTTCTCTGGGGCTCAGCAGGAAAGAATCTGCCTGCCAGTGCAGGAGATGTGAGTTTTATCCCTAGGTCAGGCAGATCCCCTGGAGAAGAGAATGGTAACTTATTCCAGTATTCTTGCCTGGAGAATTCCATGGACAGAAGAACCTGGTGGGCTACCAGGTTCTGTAACAGAGATCAATAGAGGCTGAGCAGATAACAACAGTGAACTAAGATCCCATATGTCTCAGGGCGCAGTCAAAATATAAAAGGGGACACAGCAGAGCATTCAGATTACAAAGTGGTTTATTGAGTTAGTGGCATTCGAGCAAGTTCTGCCTGTGATCAGCAAACGCAGGCATTAGTGCGTTTCAGAGGAGTTCAGAGGAAGGAGAGGCTGGTGGGGTCAGGAGGACCTCAAAGTCAGGGCCTGGTCATCTGGCGACGTGCAGAGCTCTCTAAAGGGGCCTGAAGCTCATCTCAGGGGCAAGTGGGTGGAGACACCTCCATACTTGCAAAAGCAACTTTCACGCCTCACTCCTCCCTGAAAAAGAAGCAAGGGAGGGGAAGGTGAGGGCTGACACTCCCTGAGAAGCAGCAACCAACACTTTGATTCTCTCCAACCCAGAAAGAACATCCTCCAGAGAAAGAAACAACTTCCTGGTAGCTGTCCGACTTCCTGCCTGGGCTCTGGCTGTAGCTCCAGTGATGCCCAGGCCACCCCCACTTTTATGGACCCCCAAGATGGTGCTGCCCCAGATGGACTGCGGTGGGGCAGGGGGCGCACTCACTGGCTCTTCCGGCGGTACTGCTGCAGCGCTTTCTCTGCCACATGCTCCATGAAGTTAGGACTGGAGACTTCCTGCGGGACCATCACTGTGATGGGGAAGGAGTTGAAGAGCTTCACAACCACCTTGGTGAGGCCAGACGGGATGCTGGGGTCAGAGCTGTGGGAATTCACCTGGAAGGAGAAAAGAGAGGTCACGAGGGGGCGGGGATGACAGTCACCACGGACTCGGCTGGCAACTAAAGTCAGGCTTCCACGGATTCCTTTGCTTTTCACTCACCTCCACGTTCCATACAACTCGGGGAACAGAAATGCCCTAACCCCACAGACACACTAGTCTGTGTGTGTGTAGGGGCAGGGGGATAACACCTTCCACGAAGGGGCAGTCCAGGGGGAGCCCCACCAAGTAAAATATGGTTTCGAGCCACCTGCTTCCTTTGGGCAGCCACTGGCCAGGTGGCGGTAGAAAAGTCAGCAGGGAGAGAAAAAGAAACGTTTCCTGGTACTAGAGAGAAGCTGCTGCTCACTGGAGGAGAACACCGGGCTAGTTCGTGAGGGCTCCTACGTGGGACAGGGCAGCTCTCCAGAAAGAGCTCTCGCTCTGCACCTGGACGGGTGATCACCCCTCAGGTGGGAGATGCGGGTAAGTGGTTGAACCGCACCCTTTCCTCACCCATAAAATGGGACTGTGGGCACAGACTCACCGTAGAGACCTGCAGGTAGTACTGGTCGTCACTCTGCGTGAGGTTGGCCAGCTGGGACACCCAGGTGAACTGCTCGTTCAGCTGCTTGAGCAGGGCCGACGTGTTGAGCATCTTCTGCTGGTAAGACTGGAGCAGCTGGTCGTACAGCCTGCTGAACTTCTCTGCCAGCTGCAGGGAGGTGTTCAGCTGCTGGCGCAGCAGTGTCTGAGTCGGGTTGCTGGCCGAACAGTCTGCCCAGAGAGGCAAAGAACACAGACAGATGACAGAAATGTGAAGGGAGAGCCAACAGGGATGAAGACCAATGGCAACCGGGTCACGCAGCCGGGACCTGAGCCAGAGCTACGCAGAATGCCATCTCTCCACCAAGCGTCCAAGGTCAGCCCAAGACAAAGCGGAGAGCTGGCCCTGAGTGTGACTCAGCACATGCTGTCTTCACCGAGAGAGTCTTGCTCTCGGAGATGCTGTCAGCTGAAGTAAACTGTCTTGGTGACATCACCGATTTCTCTTTGGGTGCAAGACCCTGTCTCCCTGGAGACGGGCAAGGAGGGGCATTGCCCCACACCTCAAGAAGCATGGCCTCAGGGCTCCGTGTGCTCAGACCAGGAGATCCTCTCACTGTCCTGTCCCCTCAGGAATCATTTCCAGAAATGGTGGATGTTATCTGTAGCTGCTATTTGTCCACTACTGCCATGCCTATCAGGGAGGGCAATGGCACCCCACTCCAGTACTCTTGCCTGGAAAATCCCATGGACGGAGAAGCCTGATAGGCTACAGTCCATGGGGTCACTAAGAGTCGGACACGACTGAGCGACTTCACTTTCACTTTTCACTTTCATGCATTGGAGAAGGAAATAGTGACCCACTCCAGTATTCTTGCCTGGAGAATCCCAGGGACGGGGGAGCCTGGAGGGCTGCTGTCTATGGGGTCGCAGAGTCAGACACGACTGAAGTGACTTAGCAGGAGCAGCTATGTCTATGCCCAGGCATTACCAAGCACTCTGGATAGCAGTGATCACTAATGGTCTGCTGCATTCTGATGTCCAGCAGTGAAACTGAGGATCACGGAGCTAAATCATTTACCTAAAATCATAGGATGAACGATATGGGAGGTCAGGATGGTGAGCCCAGAGCTGTCAACTCCTAAACTTGGGCTCTTGCTGCTCAGTCTATGGCTCTGCAAAGTTCTACAAGCTACCCTATATCTATAGAGCTGGAAATTCTGGACCCAAGAACCTGGGTAGCAAAAGAGCCAGCCAGGATCCTCGGACCACGAGCACCCAGGGACTGAGGGCTGTGGGTCCAGGTTTGCCCACCTGCCCACCACGGCTGGCAGCCAACCTCACCAGAGAGTAGGGAAGTTCACTGCTTCTGGTCCCCACCTCCAACCCTACCCACTGCAGATGGTGAGACAGACAAGAGCTAGAAACAACACTCTCTTTAAACACTCTCTGTTTTTCTCTCCCTTAATTGTTGAAAAATATCCCCAAAAGAGCACATGAAACTCAAGCAAGTCAAGGAAAAGGAGGAATTCTTTGCATGCTTCATCATGCTGGTTGTAATCATTTCTATTAAATTAAAATAAAACGTCAGGTGGAGCAAGACAGGATTATGAACAATAGGCTGGGTTGAGAAATATGCACAGTGACAAAACTCTCCGTGCCAGGGAGTCATTGAATATAAGGACAGTCACTGGGAACCGGGATGCAGCCTAGGGCAGTGGCTCTCACCTGGGGCGGCGCTGTCCCCAAGGATATTTGACAAGGTCTGAAAACACTTTTGGTTGTCACAACTGGCGGGGTGGCAGTGGGAGGTGAGTCGGACACGACTGAGCGACTTCACTTTCACTTTTCACTTTCATGCATTGGAGAAGGAAATAGTGACCCACTCCAGTATTCTTGCCTGGAGAATCCCAGGGACGGGGGAGCCTGGAGGGCTGCTGTCTATGGGGTCGCAGAGTCAGACACGACTGAAGTGACTTAGCAGGAGCAGCTATGTCTATGCCCAGGCATTACCAAGCACTCTGGATAGCAGTGATCACTAATGGTCTGCTGCATTCTGATGTCCAGCAGTGAAACTGAGGATCACGGAGCTAAATCATTTACCTAAAATCATAGGATGAACGATATGGGAGGTCGGATGGTGAGCCCAGAGCTGTCAACTCCTAAACTTGGGCTCTTGCTGCTCAGTCTATGGCTCTGCAAAGTTCTACAAGCTACCCTATATCTATAGAGCTGGAAATTCTGGACCCAAGAACCTGGGTAGCAAAAGAGCCAGCCAGGATCCTCGGACCACGAGCACCCAGGGACTGAGGGCTGTGGGTCCAGGTTTGCCCACCTGCCCACCACGGCTGGCAGCCAACCTCACCAGAGAGTAGGGAAGTTCACTGCTTCTGGTCCCCACCTCCAACCCTACCCACTGCAGATGGTGAGACAGACAAGAGCTAGAAACAACACTCTCTTTAAACACTCTCTGTTTTTCTCTCCCTTAATTGTTGAAAAATATCCCCAAAAGAGCACATGAAACTCAAGCAAGTCAAGGAAAAGGAGGAATTCTTTGCATGCTTCATCATGCTGGTTGTAATCATTTCTATTAAATTAAAATAAAACGTCAGGTGGAGCAAGACAGGATTATGAACAATAGGCTGGGTTGAGAAATATGCACAGTGACAAAACTCTCCGTGCCAGGGAGTCATTGAATATAAGGACAGTCACTGGGAACCGGGATGCAGCCTAGGGCAGTGGCTCTCACCTGGGGCGGCGCTGTCCCCAAGGATATTTGACAAGGTCTGAAAACACTTTTGGTTGTCACAACTGGCGGGGTGGCAGTGGGAGGTTATTGGCATCTAGGGGCTAGAAGCCAGAGATGCTGCTAAACTTACAGTGCACAGGGCAGCCCCCACCACAAACAGTGATCTGGCCCAGGGACTTCTCCAGTGGTCCAGTGGTTGAGAATCCGCCTTGCAATGCAGAGGTCACAGGGTTGATCCCTGGTTGGGGAACTAGGATCCTGCGTTGCATGCCGCAACTACTGAGCCCACTGCGATGCATGACGCAATGAGGACCCTGCGTGCCACAACTAGGACCCAATGCAGCCAGATAAAAATGTTTTTTAATAGTAATTTAAAAAATGATGAAGCCTATCATTAAAAAAAAAAAAGAATGGTCTGGTTCAAAATGCCAGGAGAATGGAGACTGCAAAACAGTCTGGCGGTCCCAGGCAGCACACACATGCTCCAAGGATTGCAACTACCTTAGGTAAGAGGTCACAAGTCTTCCTCAATGTAGAAAAGAAAACCGGCGTTTCAGGAAGTTGTGATCAGTGACGGTTAAGATCAGTAGCAGGGGCACCAATCTGAGCTTGGGCATCGGTAGGTCTCTCCTTCTGGCCCTAAGGTGACCTCACCGTGAGGCACTATGTGATTTATGGCTTTCTAACTATGATACGTTATGGGCTAAACCCAAGAGGCGGGTTTGTGGACTTACCTCACTCCTTCACAGATCAGCCTCATATAGCACTTGTACTTTTAGAAGCAGTGGCTTCTAAAATCACAGCACTGAGACTAGAAATATTTAACTAGACTCTGAAGGGCTGCCCAGGCACCCAAAAGAATTAAATGCAAAGCAAACACCATCACCACCCCCTACCCCACCAACCGGGATCGATTCACTCAGTACAGGGAAATAATTAACTCCTTCCTTCCAAGCATAGACTTTTGTGAGCCAGGAAGTTTTGTGTGTTAACTGCTTTTATAGCTCCAGGTAGAAAGAATTCAGTCCCCTTGGTAAAACAGAGAGCAACAGCGGAAGAGAGCTATTTCCTTTAACTCAGGGACCAACCAACCACAGGGAAGGTGGCCAGAAAGCAAAGGTACCAGAAGGAGAGACCATATGTTCAGGGCAGAGAACACAGCAGCCCCCGGGGAGAACACCTCCCAAACACCCCCCAGGAGGGACGTCCAGTAATCTTGGCAGGTCACCAAACCTTCCCTGACTGTCTCCTTCTCTGTAAGAAAGGCAGCCACCCCAGTTATTCTAGGGAGAAGAGTAAATGTTTGTAAAGTGTTGAGAAGAAGGGTATTTAGTAACAAACACATGGCAAGAGTTTAATAGTCTCCGTACTGTTGAAGCACTCCCTTGATGGCTCAGTGGTAACAATCTGCCTGTCCACACAGCAGACTTGAGTTCAATCCCTGGGTTGGGAAGATCCCTTGAAGTAGGAAATGGCACCCACTCCAGTATTCTTGCCTTGGAAATCCCATGGACAGAGGAGCCTGGTGGGCTACAGTCCAGGGGTTGCAAAGAGTCAGACACGACTTAGCGACAAAACAACAGAACAACAACAACATACTGTCTAAATTTTCATCTGCAGCCAAAAAGGTAGACATATACTAGGCTTGGCCCCTGGGAACAGACTAACTGGAGGAAGTCACAGGATGACAGCTTTTTAGAAAGCACAGCCACCGCTCCCACAGTCAGCCTGTTAACCATGAGCTGATGTGATAAGTATTCTGCCTCCTGACCTCAGGGAAACTCTGCATCTTAACCTTCAACCCCAGATGGGGATCCAGGCAGAGCCAAGCAAAGGACAGCCCCCCCCAACCAAGAGCCACAGCTCGATGGCAGCAGAGCTGGCATTAAACTCCCACCCACCTGAGCCCCTCAAGGCAACCCCAGTGAGGTGCTGGGGACCTGAAGAGACAGGAGTCCGGGGGTCCCTGACTCACCCACTTCCAGGATCTCCTGGCACTTCTCACACTGGTCCTTCATCCGCAGGCATCCTGTGGAGTTGTGGCGGATCTCCTTACACACAGTGCGGTTGTTGTTTTCTGGGAACACACGGGGACAAGTCACACAGAGCAACATGGGCTGCCCCCATCTCTCTGAGCCCTTCCACATCACTCTCAAGCCCTTTGAGATGATTCTGTTGGCATCTGGCTATTCGACCACTGGTCCTCCGGGCTTGGACCAGCAGTGGGACTCCCTGCAGGGGGACCAGGAGGTGGTTCCCAGGCCCCCTGAGCTGGGCATGGCCACCCTCTCACCACCTTCACCAGCTGACACCTCTCCCACCTCCACGCTCCCTTAGCTGTGTGTACTTCTCTTTGGCATCATAACCCGTTTTGCTCTGCATTCTGTCTTGTTTGTCTCCCCCTGGCCAGGCAGCAAGCTCCTCGAAGGCAGGAGTAAGATTTACCTTGGAACCTCCTTATAATACAGGGCAACCCCTCACTCCCCACAGCGTTATGGATATGCAGGAAATGCTTGTTCAGGTCAATTTGTTGTTTAGCTGCTAAGTTGTGTCATATTGTTTTGTGATCCCATGGGCTGTAGCCTGCCAGGGTCCTCGGTCCATGGGCTTCTCCAGGCAAGAATACTGGAGCAGATTGCCATTTCTTTTTCCAAGGAATCTTCCCAACTCAGAGGTCAAACCCACGTCTCCTGCATTGGCAGGTAAGCTCTTCAGCACTGAGCCACCAGGGAAACCTGTTTAAGTTTCCTGTATTTCCAATCCATTACAAGCCAAAACCCAGTGCTGGTCCAACTATAGCATTTAGTGGGGTTGGCCACTAAATGGGGTTGGCCAACCAGTGTCTATTCATTCAATGAAAGAAATCACTTCTAAAAGTTTCGGCTTTTTGTGTCCGTGTTAGAGTTCATTCATTCAAAAGATACTCGCTATGTGCCCATTCTCTACCAGACACTAAAGGTTATAGCCACAGACAGCTTTCTTAACTGTACAGTGAGCTGATTATATAATTCATTGCCAGTATATGCATGACATCCATATAAAGCACCTGAGTTCCCAAGACAAAGGGGTCTAGCCCTCAAGGGCAGTGGTCCACAACCTTTTTGGTTCAAGGGGTCAGTTTTGTGGAAGACAATTTTCCTATGGACCAGGGAGGGGGTGAGTGGGGGATGGTTTCAGAATAATTCAAGAGCATTACATTTATTGTGCACTTTATGTCTATTACTATTATACCAGCTCCACCTCAGATCAACAGGCATTAAATCCCAGAGGCTGGGGATCCCTACCCTAGAGGAAATAGTGTCATGCCCACCAGCTATTGGAAGGAGCCTGGAAAATTCAAAAGAATACCAGAGTTACAAGTTCTGTAGGGTTAGATTTGACCATCCCAGGGGATTTCCCAAACCAGGGATCAAGCCCACATCTCCTGCATGGCAGGCTGATTTTTTACATCTGAGCTGACAGGGATGTCTGTGAACCTTTGGGCACGTTCCTACACTCCCTGTCAAACAGGGATGGTAGCCCCCTCCCCAGGTTGCTCTTTGGGGGATTCAGATGATACAGGCCAAGTCCTGGGCACAGATCTGAGCATCTAAGGCTCCCTGCCTCCATGCTTCCTTAGCTATTTGTACATCTCCAGCATCACAGCCTATTTGACTGGGTTAAGCATCTCAAAGAACTGAGTTTTCATCCCCCTCCTTCTCACCTGTGAATTCCGTCATGGGGAAGTGGTAGGGAGTCCTCTGCAGGTGGGCGTCCTGGCCTGCTGGGCCTGGTGGATCATGTCGTAGAAGGGCTGAAACATATCATGGAAGTTGAGGGGTTCCAAAAAGGGGAAAGGCATCACGTTCCGGGCAAAGCGGGACTTGGGATTGAAGAAGAGTGACCCCCTCGGGAACGAGCTGAAGGGGGAGTAGTATTGAGTGTCCTGGGGCCTCCGGGGGAAGAACCGGTCCTGGAAGAGCTCGTCCATGATGCTGGAGGCCCGGGTGAAGCTGTCCTCCATGACGTCCATCACGTGGCTCTGCTCCCGGTCATTCTCCATCAGGGAATCGATGCGGTCACCATTGATCCAGAAGTAGAAGGGGGAGCTCTGGTTTAGGAACTCCTCGAGCTGTGAGAGGAGATGGGGGATAGTCAGGGGTGCCTCCCCCTTGTCAAGATGGGCCAGACCCATCCCAGCTGCACCCGGGACATCTCAGAGTCACAGCCGAGGGCAGAAGCCCGGCTGGGAATGGCTCCCCATCTCTGAAATGTCCAGGCCGGCCCCCTTCCATTCTACTGACCCCAGCGGGGAGGAGTAAGAAGACCTGTGAGGCTAAGAAAGTCACAAGACCCGTCAGGTGAGACTAGTCTTCTGTCCTCTTTGACCCCTCCTCCCCAATCAGCCAAGCGCCAACCAACAGGACTCTGGGGAAGGGCAAAATTCATGAGTCCTAATTGAGCAAGCCCTGCAGGAGAGGGTAGATCAATATTAGCATACTAAAAATTCTTAGTTCATTTTGCTAAAGAGGACACAGGGCTCTGCCCTACCATGGAGCCATTTGTTAACTTATGCAGCTAAGAATAGCTGGATGCGAGTCTTTTAAGATGGCAAATACCTGGCACAGGTGTTTTTCACATTCCCACATTACTGCACTCGTAGCAGACATTACCAATCAATCACACACTCTGGGCCCCAATGCAGCCAGAACTAATCAATTGCAACTGGCATGCAAAATGAAGCTGTGATACTGTGATTTATCATAAGAAATATATATGTGTGTGTGTGTGTGTGTGTGTGTGTGTGTGTGTGTGTGGTGTGTGTGTATATATATATAGTCTGGTTCCTGACAAGAAGGTCCTAAAGGTCTTGGAATTTCCTGTGATAACAGCAATTAAGGTGTCTTTTGTTATGTTAGGGAGGTGACTTTTGGAAAGCAACTAAGGATGGGGGCTGACTGTGGGGGAGTGAACTACATGATTAAAGAGCTAGTGCGTTCAGCCCCAGCCCCTGATCTCTACAGAGGGGAGGGGCTGGAGATTGAATCAGTGACCAATGGCCAACGATTTAATCAGTCATGTTGGAGTAATGAAGCCTCTATTAAATCCAAAAGGATGGGCTTGTAAACCTTCTGGGTTGATAGACACATGCACCAAGGAGATGCAAGAGACTGTGGCACTTGGGGAGGACATGAAGGACACCCACCACTCCCCATCCTTAGCTCTGGGCATCTCTTCCGTCTTGCTGTACCTCACTTCATATCCTTTTATTATTTTTTTAATGGGTGACCAATGGGCTGGTCACCCATTGGTGGCTTTTTTAAAAATGATTTTATCTACGTGAAATTTATCCTGTGGCAAGTGGGATCCTAGTTCCCCAACCAGGGTTCGAACTCATGTCCCCTGCACTGCAAGGTAGATACTTAACCACTGACCACTAGGGAAATCCCCCGAGTTATATCCTTCTATAACAAATTGATTCTCTACCATGTAAAATGTTTGTCCGGGTTCTGTGAGCTTCTCAAGCAAATTAATTGCACCTAAGGGGGCAATCCACCTGTAGGAGACTCAGGTTCAATGCCTGGGTCAAGGAGATCCCTGGGAGAAGGAAATGGCAATTCACTCCAGTATTTTTGCCTGGGAAATCCCATGGACAGAGAAGCCTGTCAGGCTATAGTCCATAGGGTTGCAAAGAGTCAGACAAGACTTAGCAAATCAGCAGCAACAAAAGGAAGCAGTCGTGGAACCCTCTAATCTACAGCCAGTCAGTGAGAAACACAAGTAACCACTTGGACTTCTGACTGGCTGTTGAAGTTGGGGGTGGGCATGATGGGGCAGTCTTGTGAGATGAGGCTGTCTCCGGGCAGATAGGGTCCAACTTGAGCTGAACTGCAGGGCACCCAGATAGTGTGAGAGAAGCCCTTGGTGGGGAAACACCCCCCACTTGGAACTCGGTGCAGAATCAAAGAAGCATCTTCAGCTCTCCTCACTCCCCACCCCAAGCCATGCTGTGCTGAAGGAGCAGGGCCCTCATCACCTGGTGGCCAACCAGTCCCGAGCCGCTTCTGCACACCCTCGCGTAGAACTTCATGCAGGTCTGCTTCAGGCAGGGCTTACATTCCTCCCAGAGGGCCGTCATGGTCTCATTGCACACCCCCTGGGACGCCTTCAGCTTGTTTTCAGAATCCCTAGTGTCATTCAGAGCATCCTAGGGGATGACACAGGCTGGCTTAGCCATAGAAACCACAGGCTTCCCCTCCCACTTCTGCCCAACCTGGGCACATGAGGTGCTTGTTTCCATCCCTGCCTTGGTTCGCATTTGCCATGTGGATGTCCCTTCTTATCTGGTTTTAAACATCCTCCCATCTTCATCCTGCTCCTTACTCCTTTCTTGCCCCTAGAGCTCATCTGGACTTCTTTCTCTGATGCTGCGCCTACAGTCTTTACCTCAAGACTTCTCCCCTCTCACTAAATACCCCACTTTCTACTCTCAACCTCAGGAATTTCAATGTCATCTTCCAAAGCTTTCCTGAATCTTGTTTTTCTGCGGCAACCACGGCCCCTGGCATACCACGGTAATAAGTAAGCTTCCAAAATCAAGGTCACATCTACTACCAAAACTCTCTAACATGACCATGACATTTGACCTAGTAAATCTGCAAGAATCTATCCCAAGGATTTCCTGCAATAAAGGAGAAGTTCATATGCCTGAAGATATTTGTTTCAATATTCATGAATGGCAAAAACAAAATACTGGTGTCAACTCAGATGCTCAAAACTAGGGAACCAGTTAAGGAAATTGTGGTACTTACAAATGGTAAACAGGATAGCATTACCAAGGGTGCTTATAATAAGTGTTAAATATTATAAAAGCATTTCTCACATTAAAAAATTCATGAGTTTGAATATAGCTACTGTCCAAAGAGTATAGAGGAGAAAAAGTAGTAAGAAATAGATCAAATGCAGGTATCCTTAGATACCTACAGAATTGTCCTAAGGTAAAAGGATTATGGAAAAACTTTTCCTCTTCTGCTTTTCTATATTAAAATCTTGATAAATGAGTGTATTACTCTTCAAAGAATTAAGTAGACCACCCAAACCCCCAAATGAAGCTACACTAGGAATGTGTGACCAGGAGGAGCTATGTGAGATCTTTCCCTACTTCGTGTTCCCTGTCCCCCTGGTCCGTGTCCACTGCCCCTTGCTCCCAAATGGGGAAGGCCACCATGCCTTCCACTAGGCCAATTCACAGGCAGTTCCTTTCTTTCCCATTCCCATATTCCTCAACTGAGAAGTCGTGGAGTCTTTTTCCAAACATGATGTGTTTTATCATAGATTGTCAACTATCAAATTCCAGTGAGTAGCACAAATATTCAAGAAAAAGACTTGCCACTTCTCCGTGGACTCTAGGAGCCTTCTCATAGCATGGTGGGAATTTCTACTCATGCCAAGAAAGGCCATTAAGTTTCAAAGAAAGAGCTGCACCCAGGCCAACATTTCTGTAAGTGGCTTCCATGAAATTGTGCTACAAGTTATCAGGAAAAAAAATTAATGGATTCCCTGGTCAATTGAATTTGGAAAGCACTTGGGTTGAATGAAGTCACATATGTTCCTTTCCTGCAGAACTTCTCTGACTCTTTATAATGATTTCACTCCATGCATTAGGGAACATAGGCCCCATTTCAGCATCTCTGTCATTGGGTTAGGGTAGCAATAGGAGTAGAACTTGAGGATATCGTCAAGGAGACTATTTTTTAAATAAGCTGGGCTTCCCAGGTGGCACTAGTTGTAAAGAACCCGCTTGCCAATGCAGAAGACATTTAAGAGAAGCAGGTTCGATCCTTGAGTCAGAAAGATTCCCCTGGAGGAGGAAATGGCAACCCACTCCAGTATTCTTGCCTGGAAAATCCCAGGAACAGAGGAGCCTGGTAGGCTACAGTACATGGGATCTCAAAGAGTTGGACACGACTGAAGCGACTTAGCACAGCACAAATAAGCTGTTTATTGAACAACAGTAGTTTAGTTTTGAGTGTTCACCCGTGGACCTAGATGTCTCTTTACAAAGTAGTCTAGAACTCAGATGTGAGCAATAGTGTATGCCTGTTGTACCCCAAAGGTATTACACTAGATAAGCTTCCTGAAGGTAGGGTTACATCCACCTCCTAACCTGTGACAATGACAGACCCTACCCAAAGCCGACCTTGGAGCTTGCACACAATCAGGGTTTAGAAAAATCTATTGAAATGAATCTGGGCAGCAGGCCCTAGGCCAGGCTTGAAACGAAACCAGATCCAAAGTCTCACCCCTTGAAGCTTTCAAAAGCAAATAAACCTTCCCTATTTGTTAACCACAGCCCTGGATATCAGCTGACACAGCCGGGAAGGAAAGACCGAGGGTCACCATGGCAACCTGGCAGGGCTTCTCCATGCCCTCCCTCCAGCACAGAGGATCAAGGTGGGGGCAGCTCGGCTCTTCCTTACCTCTTTCTTCTTCTTGGCTTCCTCTAGGGAACTGAGCAGTAATTTGCGCTCTTCATTGGTTTGTTCTATTTGGGTCTTTATCTGTTTCACCTCCTTGAGGGCATTTTTAATTTCTTTATTCACGTACTTACTCCCCTCGGTGGACATTTCTGCAGGAAAAGGGCAGGCAGGTGGATGATGTGAGAGGAAGGCATACTGCTGGGAATACAAGCCTGGAACCAGTTTAAAGTGTCTGAAAGGCCAGGAGGTCTAGGGGCTGCCATGGCTGGGGTCTCCTTGGCAGGCAGCCTTCAGGGTCCCAGCTTCACCCTGACCCAGGTTCCATTCCCGGTTCCATTTCCAGGGCACACTGAAGACCCAGGGCCTGAGAATCAATTACAGCCAGCTGCTCAAAAATGCAAACACTGGAGCAGACACACCTCAGAGGAGGAATAATCCAGTGTTCTCCTGGGGCGCTGGAGGAGCAGCCTAACCAGCTGCAGAAGAAAATTTTCAAGAAAAAAAAAAATCCTGGAAGCATAATTGTTTAAGCATCAAAATATAAAATAGTATCCTTTTGGATACAATTTCTTCTGGAATGCAGTTTAAGCAAACATCTGAATTTCATCTTTGTTCTGACAGATGGTATCAGGTGACAGGGACACGGAGGTGAGAGTGTGATCAGACACCACATCGTGTGACAAATACAATGAGATAACGTCACCGAGGTACTGAAAGTAACATCCATGCTCCTCTGGCGCTTATCCTGGGCCAAGCACCACACCGGATGCCTCACGTGCTATTTATTTAAGACTCTCAACACTGCCTTCACCCCACTGCACAAATGAGGATGAAGAATCATGATGAGGTCAAGATACTCACCCAGGGTTATCACAGCTGGGGAGGGCAGAGACAGATTCCCACCCACCTCTGATCTCAACATTAGGGTTTCTAACTACTGCCCCGGACAGTTGGTCAGCTCGCAGGACGAGAGTGAAGCAGAGGGAAGACAGGTGTCAGGAAGGACCTAGCAGAAGAGGGGAAGCAAAAGCTGGGCTTTGAAGGATGACAAGGCCTCCAATCAATGATAGTTCCTCTTTCCTGAATCCAGAGCATTGGTTTTCTAGGTGGCAAAGTGGCATACAGGTAGTGAGCTTTATGGAAACTCAAAGGGAAGTCCACAGAGGCCCCAGTGGCCCAGGCCTCAAGGAGCGTCAGGGGGGAGGTGTGGGCGCTGGGCCAAGCGGACTGGGAAGAGAACAGCTGAAGGAGATGCAGCAGTCAGAAAGGGCTTGGGTTCCACCTGAAAGTGCCCAGAAGACAATTGGACCACTTCCCATCCACGACTCCTGCCTCAAGTCTCACGCTGGTGATGACAAATGGATTTATTTTCCTGTGCCAACCCAGAGGGTCTGAGGCTGTTAGTGCCTCAGGCCCTCAAAACAGCCTCAGACCCTTGAAAAGCACTTTCAGGAGGTGAGGAGCCATGGCTGGGGACAGTGCTGTGATCGACTGGTGATGCCTGCTGTGGGCAGGCTTGGTGATGTCGACAGCTGGGGGCTGGCTGCACTCTGGGCTGCAGTACCCACGTTAGGGGGATGGGATGGGCCAGATGAGTGACCCCAGAGAGGTGTATTCAGAGTTGAGTTTGGTGTGAGCAGATATCGTCAGATGGGTGTCCTCTCTGGATGCAGACAGTTCCTGTGCCTTTTTCGGGCACAGTCAGCTATGATGAGAAGAGGAGGAGGTGGGGGGGAACAGGCGGAGAGTAGCTTGGACCTGAGTCCGGTGGTTCTGACTCCAGATCCTCGTTTCTTCTGTATGAGGCTGCTTTCCTGCAGTTCTTCCCAGTACTTGTTGCCTCCCACTTTCTTTTGAAAGTGCCCATTGGCAAGACTGATCCCTTCTTGTCCAGGCCCTGGGATTAAAAAAGCGTTGATGCGAGTAAGGGCATAGTGGAGGGCCAGGGAGAGCAGGCGGCGAGCTGGGCTGGAGACCAGCGGGCTGTCTAGCTGTTGCCATGACAGTTCCCTGTTCTCTACAAACAGAGGCGTGCTGGGATTCCAGAAGTGGAGAAGGAGGCAAGATGAAGACTCTTCTGCTGTTGGTGGGGCTGCTGCTCAGCTGGGAGAGTGGCCGGGCAATCTCGGACAAAGAGCTCCAGGGTAAGTGACCAGGCCCCCAGGGGTCAGAGACCATTTCCACCCTGTGCATCGGCTGTCTCTTATACACATCTCTTCCACCACACTCGGCTGGCTGCCTGAACCCTGGACCAGCTGGTCTTACACAATGGATCCTTTCCCCAAAGCTGAAGTTGTTGCAAAACAGAAACCCCTCCCCCTGCATCCCTCCCCATGCATCCTTCCCCCTCCACCCCTCCCTGCAACTTATCATCTGAACTCACCCGCTTCCCCTAACAAGAATGGGAAGAGGCTCTCCCTTTCCTGGAATGGCACTCACCCCAAAGCTGCTCTCAGCTCTGTAGGCTGAGACCCTGGGAGAACATGAATAAGGCAAATCTCTCCTGAGATGCAATTAGTAAGGCACAGCCGGGCTGTGGTCCCTGAGCAGCGTGGGAGAGGACAGCAGGTCATTGACCTCCCCAGAGATGGTGGGTGGGTGGGCGGCTGAGCCAGGGCGCTATTTCAGGTTTGCCAGGCACTGTCCCAGCTGCTCACTGAGGCCTGAAACGCCTCAAGCAGGGACAGAGGCTTTTGTCACGCCAGAGAGACAAAGCCAGAGAGAAACACCCCTCCAGCAGAGCACCCCCCATAAGTGAAGGCTTTTGAGAAATCCATATGCCAGCCTTTGAAATAGGCTTGGACCGGAAGACAGGCCATTGGGTTCTAAGGAAAAGAGATGCAGGGAAGTCAGGGAAGTCAAAGGCAAGAGCACTGGATGAGGAGTCCAGAAACCCAGGGGTCAGTACAGGAGCTCCCGTCAGGAGTCTGGAGACCATGGGAGCCATGGAGCTGAGAGCTGGAACAAGGACCTGTCTCCCATTCAATCCTCCACCTCAGAGGGGAGGCAGAACCCAGAAACATGATGGGGCTCCCCAAGGCCTACCCAGCAGGTGGCAACCCCAGGATTGAGAACCCAGCCCTCCCAATCCCCCAGTCCAGTGTTCTTTCCTTGACACCAAGTCTCTGAAATCAGAGCCTCAGTTTTTCCATCTGTAAACGGACGTAATACAGACCTCAGAGATTTGAATTTGTTCTGTAAACACAAGAGTCTTACGTCACCACAGGAAATTCTGACTCCTTCAAAAATAGACGTAGGACCAATCATGGGCAGTGGCACGATATCTTTCAGGGAAGTGGGAGGACATGTAGAGACACGTCCTACATGTAGAGACAGGGACAGAGAAACTGAAGCAGGCACACAGAGGCCACCTGCAGTCCTTCCCTGCTGCAGGCTTTGCCTTAATGAAGTAATCAGCTTCTTAAAAGTACGTGGGAATTAGCCAGGAGTCTTGTTATCACACCAGATTCTGATTCTGAGACTGCTGTGCTAAAAAGCTTGCAGGTAATACTGATACTCGGAGATGGCAATGGCAACCCATTCCAGTACTCTTGCCTGGAAAATCCCATGGACAGAGGAGCCTGGTAGGCTACAGTCCATGGGGTCACGAAGAGTCAGACACAACTGAACGACTTCACTTTCACTTTTCACTTTCATGCATTGGAGAAAGAAATGGCAACCCACGCCAGTGTTCTTGCCTGGAGAATCCCAGGGACAGCAGAGCCTGGTGGGCTGCCATCTATGAGGCTGCATAGAGTCGGACACAACTGAAGCGACTTAGCAGCAGCAGCAGTAGCAATACTGATACTAGCCAAAGGACAGACGGTACAAGAACAGCGGCTGTGCAGCCAAATTACCCTCCCTTTGCACTAACTCCCCTCCCCTCCCATTTTCGGACCAAGGCACCTGGTTGCCAACTGCTCTGATTAAACAAGCCACTCAAAGGCCCTCCTTTCCCCAGAAGCAGCCATGGGGAGGACAGGGTCAGGCAGAGTAAGCTGCAGGGTTCAAAGCCCAAGCTCCCCTCCTACTCCCTCCTCAAATAAGTAAACTCTACCTAAATGAAAAACCAAACAATTCACCTGTAATTCACACCCTCCAGAGGCAAACAATAGCACTGCGGTATCTTTCCTCTTTTCTACGCAATTGAGTCCTTTACATCTACTATCTTCAAATACACTCTCAAAGCATACTTTCATGGCTGTGTAACAGTCCTTTTTCTGGTGTACCTTGTTTTGCCATCCCACAAGGCTGAGCATTTAAACTGCCTTTAATTTCTGACTATTATTATAACGAACACTCTCAAGAGCATCCTTTTATAGAATTTGTACTTACTGTTAAATCCTTAACCTCACTCTTAAATAGTAATAATCAGCTTCTTTTTTTCAGTAAGTCCAGAAATTCTGGAAGGCCAAGACTTGGGTTCTAATCCCAATTCTGATACCTACTTTCTGTTTATCTTTGGAGATTTTTCTGTTTATTCTTCCAGATTTTCATCTATAAAATGTCACAGTTTTGAATCAGACGTCTGAAATCTGATGGAGGTTGTGTGACACGTTTCTCTGATGTACTCTGGTGCATTAGGAAGCAGAAAGAGTTTTCCAGGTGGCTCAGTGGTGAAGAATCTGCCTGCCAATGCAGGAGACTCAAGAGATGCGGGTTCCATCCCTCAGTTGGGAAGATCCCCTGAAGGAGAAAATGGCAACCCACTCCAGTATTCTTGCCCGGGGAATTCCATGGACGGAGGAGCCTGGCAAGCTACAGTCCATGGGGTACCAGAGTCGGACACGACAGAGCACACACACAACATATACTTAAATCAAAACATCATATTTATAAACACACTATCCAGAAAACTAGAGAATTCGGGAGCAAACAAGATGACTCACGCGCTCAAGCTGACTGCCACCCGTGGAGATACCAGCGCCTTTCCAAGGAAAATGCTGCAGGAAGGCTCTCAGAGCGGGCCAGCTCTGCCACTAACTAGCCTGGCCTCCAGCGTCTGCGGCAGTCTTCCAAATGTCAATTTCCCCATCTTTACAAAAAGAGGTTCACTACACCTATCCTGTTTACCCCCACAGAACTGTGATTGGAGTTCATGAACAAAGGGCTCTCGAGTCCTTGCCTGTGAGCCGACCCCAGCAATTTTCGGACCCCGCCAGGCTCGCAGGCGATGGGGTTCCGGTCACCTGCCTTTCCTGATCTCCCGACTCCACCCAAAGTGCCCCTCTGACAGCCCTGTAACTACCAGTGATCATCTTCTCCTAGCCTGGCGGCCACCTCCACCCCCACCCCGTCGCTCATCGTCCCGGCGGCGGGGCTCTACGTAGGGAACTGGAAGGGTGGGGACGTCTCACCGGTCACCGCTGCCCGCGCGCTCCTCCTGGCCACGCCGCGTGCACAACACCGCGAGGCGCCCTTATTTATAGCGCTCCGCTGCGTACACACCCACTTTGGGGCTGGCTGCAAACCTGCGTGACTCACGCCCAAAGAATGCCATAGAAAGC
>SJYC01128795.1:0-26256 GCA_006408675.1 Madoqua kirkii | reverse complement strand
CTCCACTAGCTTTGTTTGTAGTGATGCTTCCTAGGCCTACTAGACTTCACATTCCAGGATGTCTGGTTCTAGGTGAGTGTGGGTGATCACACCTTCGTGATTATCTGGGTCATAAAGATCTTTCTTGTACAGTTCTTCTGTGTATTCTTGCCACCTCTTCTTAATATCTTCTGCTTCTGTTAGGTCCCTACCATTTCTGTCCTTTATGAGCCCATCTTTGCATGATATGTTCCCTTGGTATCTCTAATTTTCTTGAAGAGATCTCTAGGCTTTCCTGTTCTGTTGTTTTCCTCCATTTCTTTGCATTGATCGCTGAGGAAGAATTTCTTATCTCTCCTTGCTATTTTTTGGAACTCTACATTCAAATGGGTATATCTTTCCTTTTCTCCTTTGCTTTTTGCTTCTCTTCTTTTCACAGCTATTTGTAAGGCTTCCTCATACAGCCATTTTGCTTTTTTGCATTCCTTTTTCTTGGACGTGGTCTTGATCCCTGTCTCCTGTACAATGTCACGAACCTCCGTCCATGGTTCATCAGGCACTCTGTATGTCTAATCTAGTCCCTTTTTACACATAACAGTGTATATATGTCAATCCTAATCTCCAAGTTCATCCCACTCTCCCCCAATACCCCATGTCCACGGGTCTGTTGTCTAGGTCTGTAACTCTATTCCTGTCCTAGAAATATGTATATCTGTACCATTTTTCTAGGTTCCACATATATTTGTTAATATGTGATATTTGTTTTCCTCTTTCTGACTTTCTTCATTCTGTATGACAGACTCTAGGTCCATCCAGGTCTCTACAATTAACAACCTAAATGGTTGGACAGAGGAATGGATAAAGAAGTTGTGGTACATATACACAAAGAAATATTACTCAGCCATAAAAGGAACGAAACTGGGCACAGATGGTTTTGAGTCATTTTAAGTCATTTATTTGTAATTTCAGCAGAACTTTAGCTGGGCCCCTCAGACTCAGGGCCTGGAGCTAGAGAGAGCACAGAGTCACACTAGGGGGTCAAGAAGACTTTTCCAGGAACTGAAACAGCAAAGATTCTTGTCTTGGTTAGAGATACTTGTACTTTTCTTGAGCCAAGGTTTTCTCAGCTACCTTAGGAGTAGCCATGTTGGAAAAGGCAAGGCCTTATTAAGAGCTGGAAGAACTTTCCTCACTATGAGCTCCTCCTTAATCGCAGTCACAAGAGGCCCAGGGTAGGACCAGGTGGCTGTGTCTTGTGCGTCTGCTCCATGCCCTTGGCTCACCACTGATTGCAGAGTTGGTGCTAGAGGTCCATTCCCATGGAGGCTGCCAACATTCTGCTAATATCTAATCTCCACGCTCACACCTCAGTGTATTTTTCTGAAGCCACGTGATAGCCTGGAATAGCAGGAAAGTTAGGGAGCCCTTAGATAACCCTCAAAGGATAAGGGATGGGAGGCAGTGAACAAAGAGCCTTGCCGCCTCTCCTTCATAGAGACAATCCTGAGGTGCAATACTGTTCCTCACAAGGCCACAATGGGGCTGACCCCTGGCTGCCCACAGCATTAACCAGCTCAGAACCACTCCTTTGGGATGGTTACCCTTTTCCGCCTCATTCTCATCACCCACTTACTGTTGCTTCCAGAGGTTACAGTCCAAGTAAGTACTCAAGTCCTCAGATATCACTGCCTTCAAAGGGACCATATTAAGACACCAGGTGGTTCATTCTATTTTTAGTTTTTTAAGGAACCTCTATACTGTTCTCCATAGCGGTTGTATTCACTTACCAACAGTGCAGGAGGGTTCCCTTTTCTCCACACCCTCTCCAGCATTTATTGTTTGTGAATTTCTTGATGATGGCTGTTCTGACCATGGGGGTGGGGTGGGGTGATACCTCATTGTAGTTTTGATTTGCATTTCTCTAATAATTAGTGATGTTGAGCATCTTTTCATGTGTTTGTTGGCCATCTGTATGTCTTCTTTGGAGAATGTCTCTTTAGGGGTTCTGGCCTTTTTTTTTTTTTTTTTTTTTTAGTTTGCCTGCTTTTTTGTTGTAATATTGAACTATTTGTACATTTTGTCTGTTGCTTTGTTTGCATATATTTTCTCCCATTCTGAGGGTTGTCTTTTTGTCTTGTTCATGGTTTCCTTTGATGTATGTGGAATCTAGAAAAATGGCATAGTGAACCTAGTTCCAGAGCAGGAATAGGGACACAGACACAGAGAATGGACATGCAGATAGAGAAGGGAAAAAGGAGGGATGGGAAGAATTGGGAGATTTGGCTTGACATAAATACACTACCACTTCCGTGGTGGCTCAGGTGGTAAAGAATCGGCCTGCAATGGGGGAAGACCTGGGTTTGATCCTCGGATTGGGAAGATCCTCTAGAGCAGGGAACCCAGTATCCTGGCCTGAAGAGTTCCCTGAACAGAGAAACCTGGCAGACTACAGTCCATGGGGTTGCAAAGAGTCAGACACGACTAAGCGACTTTCAGATACACTGTGTGTTAGCCACTCAGCTGTGTCCGACTCTGCAACCCCATGAACTATAGCCCACCAGGTTCCTCCATCCATGGCAAGAACATTGGAGTGGGTTGCCATTTCCTTCTCCATCAAATACATTACCATGTATAAAATAAATAGCTAGTGGGAACCTGTGTTATAACACAGGGAGCTCAGCTCAGTGCTCTGTGATGACCTAGATGAGTGGAGTTAGGGTGCGGGAGGGAGGTTGAAGAGGGAAAGGATGTATGTATACATATCGCTAATTCACTTCATTGTAGAACAGAAACTAACCCAACATTATAAACCAAATATACTCCAATAAAAAAATTACAAAAAATGTCATTAGGTAATCTCTTGTGTGTCAGATGCTTGGAGGACTAAACTTTGGCAAGTGGAATTCTAGTTGATTTCTTTCTCTCTTTATGTTGTTTCTCATCAAGATTTTAGGGAGTATGGGTGTCAAGTTCAGAGAAAGTAAGAAAATAGGGGGTAGAAAAGATTTTAATGCTACCTTTTCAGTAGCTTGTAGAAAGTAGGAAAGGCAAGATTTGGGGGAAAATTATATGGCTAAGGTCATCACTTTTATTTGAATTAGTGTTAGCAGAAGCAGTACTGGGACTTTGCCAACCATGGAAGCTATTACATTTTTAGATCTTTCCCAATTGTGTGAGGTTAAAAATAACAGTTTCATATTTATTGTTTTATTTCCTATTTTTAAAATTATAGTTAGAGTATTTTTCCTTATATTTATTCATCATTGTTATTTTTTCTATAAGTTGAATATTCCACAAATTATTTAACAAACCACTTAGATGATATTTAGGTCAAGCGTTCTTTCTAACTAGTATAAGAAATGCTGTAATATATGAAAAAACAACCAATTTCCCTCATTACTAAAGTACAGCACATTGAAGGAACAAGGGCTTTTTTCTATATATTTTTGTTGTAAACATTGACATATGTGGTAATACTCCATGTATACAGTTTTTGCAGGGGAATTGGCACTGAGATTGACAGTGCAAATTGGTACACCATTTTGAAGGCACTTGAACAATTTCTATTCTATCAAAATTTAAGATGAGTCTATTTATTGTTGCAGCATTTCCAGAAAATTTGTCCTGCAAATATGCTTACCTGAGTTCCCAACTATTACGCTTTATTGAGTGTGTGTGTGTTAGTCTATGAATGAAGACTAGACTAGCCAAGATGGAGAATTGATAAAGACTTCTCACTCCTTCCTGAATTTAATCCTGGAGATGTTGCAGAAGTGAGAGAGAGATTCATGGATCCTGTTGTTGTTCAGTTACTAAGTCATGGCTAACTCTTTGTGGCTCCATGGACTGCAACATGCCAGCTTCCTCTGTCCTCCACTATCTCCTGGAGTTTGCTCAAATCCATGTCCATGGAGTCAGTGATGGCATCCAGCTGTCTCATCCTCTGCTGTGCCCTTCTTTTGCCTTCAATCTTTCCCAGCATTAGGGTCTTTTCAAATGAGTTAGTTCTTCACCTCAGGTGGCTAAAATATTGGAGTTTCAGCTTCAGCATCAGCCCTTCCAATGAATATTCAGAGTTGATTTCCTTTAGGATTGACTGCTTTGATCTCCTTGCTGTCCAAAGGACTCTCAAGAGTCTTCTTCAGCACCACAATTTGAAAACATCAGTTCTTTGGCACTCAACTTTCTTCATGGTCCAACTCTCATATCATGGATTCTAGAACATAACTAAAACTATGGAATCATTTGGAGAGGGTGAAAGTGATAGAGTGTTGGTACTAAGAGAGGTTCAGATGCCACAGTTGACAGGTAGGCAAGGTGAGAACTTAAGAGTTGGCCCCCTTTTAGCTATTGCAGGCAGGGAAATGGGGCCTTAGCCCAGTGCTAGCCTGAGGTAGTTGGAGTTCTGTGGGGGTGGAGAGCTGATGGCAAGGACTGCTGGTGAGCTGGCTGGCCTCTGGATATTCCCAACAGAGGGTGGCCGCTCGTGGAGAGCAGCATTGTCTGCAGCCTAGAACCTGGCCCATTCCCAGGAGAGGAGAGAGACAGAGGCAATAAAGGAAAGGACTGTGAAGGAATCATTACACCAGCCTCTCTGACCTGAACTATCCTTCCCACAACCCTGTTTATCAGAAAAAATACAGAATGGGGGTCAAGGATGTTGCCACCAACCCCATCTACTCCCTTCCTTTACTTGTCGCAGCCAAAGTACCTGATAGTTCCAAAGAATATGATCTCATAGGAAAATATAACAAGATACCAGATTCTATAATCTATGCCATAAGAAGCAGAAATAATGAATTAGACAGTTTTTTTTTAAAATAAGGGAAACCCATAACTTGATAGGAATAAGCAAAGATCTTAGGAACATAAACTGCTGCTGCTAAGTCACTTCAGTCGTGTCCAACTCTGTGCGACCTCATAGACAGCAGCCCACCAAGCCTCCCCCGTCCCTGGGATTCTCTAGGCAAGAACATCGGAGTCAGTTGCCATTTCCTTCTCCAATGCATGAATGTAAAAAGTGAAAGTGAAGTCACTCAGTCGTGTCCGACTCTTGGCGACCCCATGGACTGCAGCCTACCAGGCTCCTCCATCCATGGGATTTTCCAAGCAAGAGTACTGGAGTGGGGTGCCATTGCCTTCTCCAAGGAACATAAACTAGGAATAAGAAATTTTGAATAGGGCTTCCCTGGTGGTCCTTGCAATGCAGCGGACACAGGTTCGATGCCTGCTAAGGGAAGATCCCACATGCTACAGGGCAGCTAAAGCAGTGCACCGCAGCTACTGAGCCTGTGCTCTAGAGCCTTTGAGCTGCAGCTACTGAGCCTGAGCACCCTACAGACTGTGCTCCACAACAAGAGAAGCCACCGCAATGGGAAACCCCTGCACAACAGCTTGAGAAAGCCTGTAAGTAGCAATGAAGACCCAGTGCAGCCAAAGATATAAATAAATAAAATAATTTAAAAAAGAAGTTTTGAAGAACCATTTGGAGATTGGGGACATGAAAAGTATCTTGTAAAAAATGGAAAATATATTGTCAATGGGTGAATTAGACAGCAGAATGAATATAGCTGAAGAACAAATTAGTGAACTGAAGGATTCAGCCAGTGAAGTCACCACAAAGCATTTGGGAGAGACACATCTTTGTGAGAAAAGAGGAAAGTTAAAAATTAGAAATCTGGTAGGAATCTCAGAAGGAGAAAAAGAATAAAGGGAGAGGAGGCAGTAATTTGCCAGAAAGAAAATAGGAGATGGTATTCAGACAAACAGTAGGGACCTTCTGGGCCCCAAGCCCCTGGGCTGTCACCGAGAGATTTTAATCCAGAATGGCACTGCAGCACAATAGGGTTCCTGAGTGTATTCAAACATGGTAATTTATTACTATTTATTTACAAGAAACAGATTGTCTTTTGACCTTTCTATTCCTGCAGGGCTGGTTCTGAGCTACTGTAATAGTTTTCAGCACAAACAAGATTGTAACATGTGTAACAATTTCCCACTCTGCTTCCTGGTCAGATTTTGATGGATAAAGGGATGTAAATGAGATGCAAGACCCTTGTTCAGCACTCTTCTCCTTGATCATCCTGTTCAGACACCAAGCATCTGAGCATCAGCTGCAGATTTTAACTCTTTTGTTCCCTCTGCAATTTTCTTCTGAAGTTCTTTTCCTTCCTTTTTTTTAAAAAGAGTTTTTTTTTTTTTTGATGTGGACCATTTTTTAAAGTCTTTATTGAATTCGGTTACCATATTGTTTCTGGTTTTTTTTTTTTTTATTGTTTTGACTTTTTAGCTGTGAGGCATGTAGAATCTTTGCTTCCCAACCAGGGATCAAACCCACATCCCCTGTATTGGAGAGCAAAGTCTTAACCACTGGACTGCCAGAGAAATCGTAAATTTCTTTTTCTCTTTCTTTACCTGCTTTCTTTGCATTTCTCAATTTGACTATATTTTCTTTATTTATTTTCTAATATTTGTTGTTTCTTTATATTGTCTATGGCTTCATGCCACTTTCTTCTCTTCTTCACTATTTTCAGAGCTTTCATTGATTATTCCATCAATTTATCCATTCAACAATTATTATGAGAAACTATATCCCAGACACTACTGAAGGCACTGGGGTACAGTGAATAAGACAGAACAAAGGTATCTAAACCCACTCTAATGGGGAAGACAGAAAATAAGCAAGTCAACAAACAAAATAAAAACCACAAATATGGGTACTAGTAAATGCAATGAAGAAAACAGTGTGTACTAGAGAGTGATAGGGGGTGGGACGGGATGGTTTATATGGGTAGACAGATGTCAGCGTAAGTCTGAGGAGGCGACAGTTGAATTGAGATCTAGAGGGTAAGGAGGAGTCAGTTCTGAGAGATCTGGTGGGAAATCATCCCAGGTAGAAGGAAAAGCAGGCATAAATGCCCTGAGGTTGGAATGGCACATTCTTCTACCTTTCTTCTTTTTCTTTCTTTTTTGTCATCTCCAGTAAGTTTCAGAATAAGTATCTATACATTTTTAAGATAGGAACTATGTCTTGAAAGTCTTCATTCCCTGTGGCTTGGTTTCTGCACCAGCTGCTTGCTTACAACTGTTTCTTTGCTTGCTTGAAGTTGTTCCTTTGGTGGCCACCAATGTCTTCCTAGCTATGACAGTAATCTGCGAATAAAGAATAAGAATAAAGAATTAAAGAATAAAGAGAATAAAGACTATTAGCTCTTGACTCCCTTTGTCCAGTAGTTGGCATCTGTAACTCTCTCATTCTGTTTGAGGGTAGGTCTTTATTAGGGTAGGGAGTGTAGTAGAACCTTTATGACATATGAAAAGCTACGTAGGCCCCTGTAAGCTGGATTGGGTGCCCCTCTTGTGTGTTCCTCTAACTTCATCATGGCGGTTGGCTCTTTCTGTTACCTGTGGGTGATTCTAGACACAGCTTATTTCCTTTGATCTTCACAAGGCTGCAATAAATTAAATTATTAGCCTCTATTTTCTCTCCTTTGAAATAATATTATTTATCCATCTATCATGGCCTCATGGGGGGTGGGATCACTTTCCTGCCTCTTGACCTTGTTACTCTGACCGTTGAGATGTTAGTGGGCATGTACAGGCACAGGGTTGGAGTGCACTTGTATATTAGGACTGGCCTTCTTGCATTCCTATCATTACTATAGGATAAAAATGTCCTAAGAGTCCAGCTCATCCCAGAGAAAAGGAGGGACAAGGTCAGCACACCTGAATCCAACCCAACCTAGATCAGTTGGAACCCAACTGACCCACAAATGTGTGAGCAAAAATTCAGTGTAAATTTAACATAAATATAAACTCAAAAAATATTCATTGAATAAATGCATATTGTTTCTGGCATAATTGTTTATAGGTCTGTATGGAGCCCTATGGGGCTTCTCTGTTGGCTCACTGGTAAATAATCTCCTGCCAATGAAAGAAACGCAGATTTGACCCCTAAATTGGGAAGATCCCCAGAGAAGGAAATGGCAACCTGCCGTTTCTTGCCTGGGTAATCCCATGGACCATGGTAATCCCAGAGGAGCCTGGCAGGCTACAGTCCATAGGGTCACAAAAGAATCAGACATGACTGAGCAACTAAAGAACAACAATGGAGCTTTTTGGGGGCAAGGGGTGTTAACATTTCTGCACATTAAGGACAATCTATGATCCAGGTAAGTGATGGGCCCTCTGACTACTTTGTAGAATAGATCTGAGGCTTCTTCAGGTCTCATTAGCAGCCCCAGCTTCTATGTACTGAATAATCAGCCAGAAGCCAAGTCAGATTCCTGCTGAATTCCTAAGGATTTCAGAGGTTGCTCCCTTGGGTCCTGATTTTATGACTCTTTTCTTATCATCATGAATTCTTAAGTGTAGTCTGTGCTTTATAAGGCTGGACAATCTCCAGGCTACTAAGTACCCAGGACATGCTACAGAATGATCTAAGGGTCTGCACAGTGACAAGGAGCAATTTGATGTCTACTCATCATAGAAGGTGAGATGGTCAGGTACATTCCCACTTACTGTCCATTACAACAGTAATGCCTCCTGATTTACAGGTCTCCAGGGCCTTCTTCTTTTGCATTAAAGTGTCTGAGTCGGACTTTCCTTTGTCTGAGTATCTCAGCTCTGGCCTTGAGGATTTCGAAGAGGAACAAAGAGGAATTGATTCACAGGGACTCTGTTGGGCAGACAGAGCTTTGGGTGATGATTCTGAAGTGGTGTGTCTGTGTAGAGAAAGGTAAGATCTTCCTGTCTGAGCTTCGAGCCTTTTGTTTTTCTTTCCAACATCTTTTCTCTTTTCTTTTGGTGAGAGCACCCTGCTTTTTCGGGAGGAGGGTAACTACCCTCCCCGCACTGTACACTGTATCATTGGACTATCAAATGTGGTACTTGTATTGATTTGGGTTTCTGCCAAAACAGACCCTGGGTAGATGTGGAAGATGATATTTGGAAGATGATATTAGGTGCACTTTTGAAGAAAGGAGTGGGGGGGTGATGAGACTAGGAAAGGGTAAAGAAAGGGTATAAGTATGCAAATAAGTAGATTACCACTTTGGGCAATGAGGACTAGTCCCACCCGAGACATGCTTCAGAATCATCCTGCTGGAGGCTAGCAGTGGGGGGCATCCTCTGCCTACTATCTCTGTTGTTTGAGAGTCAAAGGGAGACTCCAGATCTTGAGATGAGATGCTGTCCCTGGGCTGGCAACTGTCTACCAAAATTACACACAGACTCAGGTGAGTAAGATGATGTGAGTTATTAGCAGCAGGGTTTTTTTTTTTTTTTCTTTCTAACATTTTTGGCCACACCACCCGGCATTCAGGACCTCAGCTTCCTGATTGGGCACTGAACATGCATCCCCTGCACTGGAACTATGAGAGTCTTAACTGCTGGACCGTCAGGGTTCCCAGCAGCAGCTTCTTAGTGCCACGTCCTCCTCTCACCACAGGTGGGTACAAGCCCCAGGCTGGCCCAATCAGATGCCCTCTTCCTGGAATTTTGAGAAGAGTAACATAGGGGCTGGGAAATGACAAGTCTGTTCATCTTCATATTGGGATCCAAAAGAGATGAGTCCTTAGTTCTTGATACTTTGACACCCAGAATGGTTCCAATTCACATTGTTTCTGATTGTTCAGTTTTTCCTTCAATTCTCAGAGATTCTCCATAAATCCTTCCATTAAATTCCCTTTTTATTAAATTAGCTAGAGCTGATTTCTGCTGCTTGCTTACAGAATATCCTGACAGATGCTGGGTCTGCTCCACAGGAAGCTGTCAGAGGAGTGGACTTTCACTCGGCTTGAAATGAAAAGGGACACTTTAGACTCTTAGCAGGACAGGAGGCCCCAGGATAATCTTTGCTCAAGTTTGTTGGAGACCTCAATGCCCAGTTTTCATTCTCAGCTCCTACGTCAGCTAGCCCATTTCCCCAGTTCATTCAGTTTATCCTCCTTAGTTCATCACGAGGCTCTGGTATTGCATTTGGATAGACATATGATATAGTTTGGGCTTCCTTGGTGGCTCAGATGGAGAATCTGCCTGCAGTGAAGGAGACTCGGGTTCAATCCTGGGTGGGGAAGATCCCCTGGAGGAGGAAGTAGCAAACCACTCCAGTATTTTTGCCTGGAGAATTCCATGGACAGAGGAGCCTGGAAGGCTACGGTCCATGGGATTGTAAAGAGTCGGACATGACTGAGCGACTAACACACACATGTTATAGTATGATCTGGTGTGATATGGTGGTGTGGTATGGTGTAATATAGAGGACTGTACATGCCCTGGCATGTTGACTACATTGTAAGTACTGGAACCAGACTCCCTGTGTTCAAATCTCTGCTCTTCCACTTACAGACTACATGGTCTGGAGAAAGTTACTAATCTCTTTGTGACTCAGTTTCTTTACCTGAAATATGAAGAAATAATTGTACCTAGATTACAGGGTTGTCATAAAGATTAAATGAGTTGACAAAGTACAAGACACAAGGCAAGCGTATGTAAATATTAACTGTTACTATGCCTAAAGGCTGTATGCCTATTAGGTCTACATGTCCCTATGCTTTTTGGATTTACAACTCTGCTTTCTTAAACTTGTGAAAAGCGTGGTTTGCAAGATGGGCTGTCCTTGCTTGGGCCAGGGTCAGTGTTTGCATTAAAAGACAGAGAAAAGTACATCTTTAATCACCTACTATGTGCCACATATCATGACAGGATCATAACCTCTCTCAGAGAACAGATATTAATACTATTAATATTATTGCCATATTACAGGTGAGAAAGCTAGAGCTCGAAAGATGAAGTAACCTGACCTGACCTGGTTCACTCAGCTAGTAAGAGGCAGAAATGCTATTCTCCCAGGTCTGTCTGATTCCAAACTTTGTGTTGGTTCCACTGTGTACATCAGGGGTCTCCAACCCCAGGCCATGGGCTGGTACCAGTGGGTGGCCTGTTAGTAGCAGGGGTGCACAGCAGGAGGTGAGCAGGCTGGCGAGCAAGCTTAACCTGTATTTTCAGCTGCTCCCCATTACTCACATTACCGCATGAGCCCCGCCTTCTGTCAGATCAGCAGTGGTGTTAGATTCTCATAGGAGTGGGAACCCTACTGCGTTTGCATCATCTGGAAACTATCCCCAACCCCACTCCAGGGAAAGATTGTCTTCCCTGAAACTGGTCCCTGGTGCCAAAAAGGTTGAGGACCGCTGGTGTACATGACTTCCCCAAGCCCCAAAGCAAATAAATAGCTGCCCTTTCTCTTCCCACTGCCCTAGCACAGGTCTCATGCTTGCTGTCACCTTCTGAAGCTGTGGTTTTGGCATCAGAGGTGCTGGCTGCATCGCTGAGTGGCCGTGGGCTCTCATCCTACTCCTTTTGCTTTGTTCAGTCAGTCGCTCAGTCGTGTGTGACTCTCTGCGACCCCATGAACCGCAGCGCGCCAGGCCTCCCTGCCCATCACGAGCTCCCGATGTTCACTCAGACTCACGTCCATCGAGTCCATGATGCCATCCAGCCATCTCATCCTCCGTCGTCCCCTTCTCCTCTCGCCCCTAATCCCTCCCAGCATCAGAGCCTTTTCTAATGAGTCAGCTCTTCGCATGAGGAGGCCAAAGTACTGGCGTTTCAGCTTCAGCATCATTCCCTCCAAAGAACACCCAGGGCTGACCTCCTTCAGAATGGACTGGTGGGATCTCCTTGCAGTCCAAGGGACTCTCAAGAGTCTTCTCCAACACCACAGTTCAAAAGCATCAATTCTTCAGTGCTCAGCTTTGTTACTTATTTTTTCTCAGTCTGTGTGGAAGACCAAGGACAACACTTCCTAAGGACAGTTTGGCATCTGATTTGGAGCTGATGGAGGAGAGGGAAACTTGGTGGTTAAGTTCCCTGGGTTCACTCTAGGACCGCTGGGGTCCAAGTCACTTCTTTGCACTTTCTTTGATGTGCATCTTTGGGCAGGTAATGCCATCCCTCCAAGCCCAGGACCCTTCATCTATAAGAGAGGGATGGAAATGATAATAGTTCACTCTTAAGGTGTTTGTACACATGAAGAGAAATAAATATTGGGGAAAAATATTTAAAACAATAAAAAAACTTGGATAAAGGGTAACTTTCCAATCAAACCAAACTATAAGCCCAGAACCCAAGAGAAAAAGATAGACTCATTGACTATATTAAAAGCCAAACCAAACATACAGCAAAAGAACAAAACAAAATCAAAGGCCAAACAATAGGACGGGAAATTTTTTCAATAACACATATGGTAGGAAAGTATTAATATTCCTAATATGCAAAGACCTCCTATAAACTAAGAAGAAACAGGTAAATAATGTCAAAGAAAATTCAGCAAAAAGACTATAATTAGACCTCTCACCAAAGAGGGTCTCCAAATGACCAGCTGGAATCCAAAAGGTTCAGGAAACGTAAATTAAAGCTAACACAAGATAGTACTTTTTTTTTTATCCATTCAATTGGGGAAGAAGAGCTAAAAAGAGAAATCATCTCAAGCTGACAAAAATGTGAGGAAAAAAATCCTTTCATATATCTCTGGTGGGAATAGGAGATGTGACAACAAGTAATACTGGAAAAAATTAAATATTTGTTAAAAATAAACTACACACACTTTTTACCTAGCAACCCAACATTTAAGAATCATCTTATTTAAAGAAATCACTTCTATATTAAAATAGATGTTCAAGGATCTTTATTCAAATCTTCGGGGAAAAATTCAAAACCAGTCGGATATTCCTCAACATAAGGCTGGTTGAATACATTGTTCGTACCCACTTAGGAATCTATTACAGTCATTAAAAAGGAATAAGCACAGGGAACTCCTTGGTGGTCCAGTGGTTAGGACTCTGAGCTTTCACTGCCATGGGGCTGGGTTCAGTCCCCATTCAGGGAACTAAGGTCCTGCAAGCTTCACAGCACAGCACAGCAAAGGAGAAAAAGAGTATAAAGAAGCTGGTATATCCGTACAATGGGATACTGGTGGTGGTTTAGTTGCTAAGTTGTGCCCAACTCCTGCGACTGCATGGACTGTAGCCTGCCAGGCTCCTCTGTCCATGGGATTCTCCAGGAAAGAATACTGAAGTGGGATACTACTACTCAGTGATAAAAAGAAGTGAACTATTGATACATACACCAACTTAGATGAATCTCAAAGGCATTACGCTGAGTAAAAGAAGTCAAACTGGAAAGGTTACATGCAATGTGATTGATATAATCTTGAAATGACACAACTGTAAAGCTAGCAAACAGATTAGTGGTTGCCAGAGATTAGGGGTGGAGCAGGATGTGATTACAAAGGAGAAAAAGGGAACTTTTTGAGATGATAGAAATGTTGTATATCCTTACTGTGGCAGTGGTTAGTTATATGAATGCATAGATATGCTAAACTTCATAAAATTGCAGACTCCTAAAAATGTTGGTTTTACTATATAGCAATTTACAAAAAAATTAACAACAAAAATGAATTATATTTCAATTGATTGACCTGGAAGGGTCTCTATGATACATTTAGGGAGAAAAATGTGGTAAAACAAGGTGTATAATATGATTCTAGTTTTAAAATTTTTATTTATTGATTTGATTTTTGGTTGTGCTGGGTCTTCTTCATGTATGGAAACTTTTCTCTAGTTGCGGTGAGCGGGGGCTACGCTTCATTGCAGTGCAAGACTTGCCGCACCCATGCCTAAGACAGTTTCAAGGACAAACCTTGAAACTGTTGAGCCCTTGACGGGGCCCTGGCCAACCAAACCCCAGTGTGTAACAACATTCCAAGTTTTACAAGACAAAACAAACAGCATTAACATGACACCAGAGCTGTAATTTGCTCACAGATTGATGATGATATCAGTTTGCATCCTGGGATTATAAACCAGAACCAAAGGCATTCTCTGAAGTCTCATCCACAGTGCAGATTCGCTGCCTGGGACCTTTTCCCAATTGAGACTCCAGATGTTCTGTGACACAGGACTTCCGAGTGCTGTTTGAATCTGGATGTTGGTCAAAACCCAATTTGGTGATGTATCCTCTGCTCTTTCTATTTCTCTTTCTTTTGTATTGAAAATAACCTAGATAATTCTCTCATAAATATCAGTATTACTAATTTGTATAGAACAAGTGGCTTATTTTGTTAACAAATCCTTTGAACCCGAGAGGAAAGTGAAAACTTTTGGCAAAACGAGGAGTGGCTTTGGAAAAATAATGAAAAGGGAACTTCTACTTATTAGCTTATATTCTTCTGTTTTATTATACAACTGGCCATGGTATTTGTTTTTGTAATGGGAAAATAAAAATAAACCAAAAGAACCGAGACACTTTAAAATGGAGATAAGACCAAGCAGAGAATCTCTTTCCATTTTCTCTGATAGAAAACTGAACTATATCTCTGTTACTGGTTGTATGAGATTCACAAAGGCAGCCATAAAAAGTATACATTTTTTCTCTACTATTAAAGCAATTCCTGGGTTTGTTGATCCTAATGTGAAGGTGAGCTTTGTCTGATATAGATCTGTGAGGTCAGTCTAATAAATCACTCTGCTGGTTGCTGTATTAGAAATTCAGTGTTTGGAGACACAACTCTCAATGTGTCTATGGCTCCCCAGACACCACTGGTCCTCATCCCCATTGCCTACAACCCCGATGGGTTGAACTGGAAGAATCTGGAACTGGACATTCCTCTCCACATGTCTCCCTTTTATGCTTTGGAGCTGCTTTTCCTTCTCAGTTTCCCTAACTGCCCAGAAATAACTTACTGCAATTGAGAATACAGAGGTTTGCTTTGGTCTTGCTGGAAAAACTGAAAAATATATAGTCTGCTGAGCAAAATTATATACAAGACTAGAGTAGCTGCAGTGATGGTGGGCAGATCCTTAGGCAAGACCTCAAAGTGACAAACTGCTTTCTCCATTCCCTTAGAATGGGATCCCTTTAGAGACAGGTTCACATCATCTAGATATATCAACCCAATATGCAAACAAAATTTGTACTGACTGTTACAACAAAGCCGGCAGACCACTGCAATGGTAAGAATTTTCAGGTCTAATCTTCAGGATGTCTTCCAGTCACTAAACTGAAAAATGGGAAAAGATATTAAATGTATGATTGGTGGAGAGTTCGCCTGGGAACAATATGACTTTAGAACAAGACAGTCTCAGGTCAAATCAGAGCTCCAGCATCAGCCGCATGACCACAGGCGTGTGGATGAAGCTCTGCAGTTCAGTTTTTGTCTTCTGGATAATGGAGATCACAGTACTGCTTTAGGTAGGGTCCTTGGAAGGAAACTCTGAGATGGATGGCTTCAGGTAGAGGTTTACTGGGGAGATACACTTGTGAAAAAGTGGGCAGAGGGGTGAGCTGACCTGCAATGTGCTTACAGCTGAGGCCTCTAGAACTTGGACAAGAACTTGACCTGGGACAGACTTCCAGAGTCCCAAGTTGAGAGAGAGAGATGAAGAGCCTTTGAACCTTTGATCCAAAGGATTATTGGCCAAATGCTGTCCCTTGGGACTGTGTGTGACCTTGGGTGATATAGTTCCCTGTAACTGATCTCGGTTTCTGATAAGAGGTACAACTGTGAGCCTCCAGCAGCCTATATTCCCAGGTGGACTGCTTTGGCTCCCCCCCACCCCAACATTTATTTTTTTACTTACTTGGCTGTGTCAGGTCTTAGCTGTGGCCTGCAGGATCTTTTATCTTCATTGCAGCATGTGGGTATTTGTTTTAAAAAACTTACATGAAAATTCTTTTATTTATTCATTTATTTTAAAATTGATGTAAAGAGCTGACCCACTGGGGAAGACCTTGATGATAGGAAAGACTGAAGGCAAAGAAAAGGGGGCAGCAGAGAATGAAATAATTAGATAGCATCACCGACTCGATTGATGTGAATTTGAGCAAACTCTGGGAGATAGTGAAGGACATGAGAAGCCTGGCGTACTGCAGTCCATGGAGTGGCAAAGGGCTGGATAAAACTTAGCAACTGAACAACAACAACATAATTGATTTACAGTGTTGTGTTAGTTTCTGCTCTACAACAATGTGAATCACCTATACGTATACATATATCCCCACCCTCTAGAGCCTCCCTCCCACCCACCCCACATCCCAGCCCTCTAGGTCATCACAGAGCACTGAGCTGAGCTCTCTGTGCTAAATGGCGGCTTTCCACTAGCTATCTATTCTACACACGGTGGGATTTTACCTATGGCCTGTGGGATCTTTTTTAATTGCAGCATGTGAACTCTTAGTTGCAGCATGTGGGATCTGGTTCCCTGACCAGGCACTGAACCTGGGCCCCCTGCATTGAATGTGCAGAGTCTTAGCCACTGGACCACCAGGGAAGTCCCTGCATTGGCTTGGAAGAGGAGATCTTGGTTGTGTTCCCCCAGGATTTACTATGAATACACACTCTAGGTCTGTAGGCAGTCATAAAATTACTTAGCAAAATGTTAACCATACCAGAGGGTATCTAGGAATGTTGATCCTTTTCCTTTCCTCCCTCTTGAGAAATATTTGTCAATGACTTTGATATAGTGTGATGTTTTTCCCTATCCATGCTGCACTGAACCTCCCCAATCACCAGAATCTTGGCACCAACCAGAAACACCTGTCTGCCTCGGGTAGTACAAAACAAGCAATCATAAAGCCTTAATCTCCAATTTATTTTGTCTGTCACCCCAGAACCTGTAGCCTCTCAGCAGGTAAGTAATAAGAGAGAGTTTTCTCTTATATTAGTATGTACTGCTATATTTTTAACCATATTTTTTCCTACTTGGAGATTTTGGAGACCTCTCTTCTTTTCCCAGCAATATACTTAATGAAATATTGCCCAGATAGTTCAGACTGAGTAAAGAGAGACATTTTTAGCAAAAGACTAAGGTCATTCATTAGACATTAATGTTGTTATTGGCTTCAGTAGCAGATGACTTTGAACTCAAGCTTTCAGGGACAGACCCTTCTCAGAAATCCTGTTCTTACTGTCCAGACCACATGTGCTGTCAAAGATCTTCTATTCCAGTATTTTATTCTATCTTTTCTCTTCTTATAATAAAAGGTGGCATCCAGAACACCTTGTATTATAAGAAGAAGGGTACACGTGGTTATTGTAATTTTTGTAGATGGAGGTACATCTGGAAGAATGATAAGAGGCTTTGGGTATATCCATTGTGAAAAATCAATGCTCAGGTCTTTGTGTGAGTGAGCAGAGTAGCTTAAGCAGAATTGACAAAAACATCAAAGTTTTAATTGGTGAGATCCATCTAGTGATTAAGATTCTGTTGGTTGAAAAGTAATTAAAACTAACCTAAGATAACATTGGGGAGGGTACCTAGAGGCTCAGATGGTAAAGATGCAGGCGATGCAGGAGACCTGGGTTTGATCCCTGGGTCAGGAAGATCCCCTGGAGAAGGAAATGGCAATCCAAGGACAGAGGAGCGTGGTGGGCTACAGTCTATGGGGTCCCAAAGAGTTGGACACGACTGAGTGACTAACACTTTCAGTTCAAGATAACTTCAGGAAGAAAATCTGTCTTTAAAAATACAGTGGTGTTGGCCTCCCTTGGTGGTCTAGTGGTTAAGAATCCACCTGTTCAATCCCTGGTCGGGGAAGATTCCACATGCCACAGGGCAACTAAGCCCATGCCCTAGAGCCCATGGGCTACAACTACTGAAGCCCGTGAGCCCTAGAGTCAGCGCTCCGCAACAAGAGAAGCTACCACAGCGAGAACCTCATGCACTGTATCTAGAGAAAGCTTGTGCCTGGTGATGAAGACCCAGCACAGTCAAGAATAAATGATGAACAAAAATTAAAAACATACAGCGGTGCTTTATAAAACCCAAGAGCATGGGTTCAGCTGGTCTCAGAAGTAGACTAGAGTCAGGAAACCCAGCAGCCTTCTCTCTCATTTACTCATTTCTGTTTCTCTCTACATATATGCTCCGGTGGGGGTGGGAGGGGGGTTGAAAATATGTCCTCCAGTTCTTTGACAAGAGGTGGAGCCTAGTTCCCCACCCCTTGTGTGTGAGCTGAACTTAAGTGGCTTACTTTGAATGAATAGAATGTGGCAGAATGATATTCTGTAACTTATGAGCCTAGGGCCAAAAGCTATCATGGCTTCCTTGCTGGTCTCTTATGGATCTGGGGAGGTCATGTCATGCCATGTCAATAGCCATGTGGAGAGGTCCATATGGGGAGGAATTGCCAACATCCATGTGAGTGAGTTATTTCAGAAGTTGATTCTTCAGCCCCAATCCAACCTTCTGGTGCTGCTGTTCCAGCTGATATCCTGCCTACAACTTCAGGAGACTCCCTGAGACAGAACCATACAGCTAAGCGCCTTCTGAATTCTTGATCCCCAGAAACTGAAATAACACATTTACTATTTAACTGTCAAGTTTGGGGTTAATATATTACCTAGCCATAGATAACACATATAGGGTTGGCAATAATCACTGCTGATAGCTCTCTGCTAGTTAGTCATCAGAGATGGGAGTCTTAATCCTATTTCCAGTTGCCAAGAGGAAAGATTCTGATTGACACAGTTGGGTCAAGTACACAGATGTGATCCAGTATATTAAGGTCAAGGTGATGAGCTGCATCATATTAGATTTATCTGAGGCTTTCTAATGTCACCAAGGAAATGTTGAGGTGTTTTGGTAAGGATACCCCAAAGCAAATTCCACAGTGGGACAAGACTCTATTTCTATGATCCCAAGAGTGTCTCCTAAGGAAGCTGAAGCTTACCTTGGTTAGAATACAGTGGTTTGAACTGAGGTGTCAATTCTAACCTTGGCTAGAATACAGTGGTTTCAGCTTAGGTGTCAATGCCATATGTGAAATACAAGCATGTGATTGGGTTTAGCTGCATGTATACTCTGTCGATTCAGTTGGGTCTGACTTTTTGCAGCTAGGCTCCTCCGTCCATGAGATTCTCCAGGCAAGACTGCTGGAGTGGGTTGCCATGCCCCCCTCCAGGGGATCTTCCCGACCCAGGGATGGAAGCCATGACTCCTGCGTCTGCTGCACTGGCAGGTGGATTTCCTTAGGGAAGCCTTGGCTTTAGGTGTATGTTGTATGTTTGCAAAGATTGGTGGGTTACTCGCGCCTTGGCAGCCTGTTTGCTGGATGCCTGGGTACACTTGAGGTGTTTGTTTAGCCTAACCCTGCACTTCTGGCCACTTTAAAGTTGCTGGACATTTTCCAAAATTTCTTCTGGTAACAGCAGATTTTTTTTTTTCCAGAAATCTTCCATAATTCTTATCATATGTAGAAAGAACTTAAATTTACTTGGCTTATCTAGAAAAAAAACTTAGAATTCTCTCCCTTCCCTCCAGTAGGTCTATGGAAGAAAGTAAACATGTATGTCTTGATGTTTTCCTTTTTTTAAAAAAATAAATTATTGATTTGGCGCAGCGGGTCTTAGTTGAGGCATGCAGGACATTTAGATGCAGCATGTGGGATCTAGTTCCTTGACCAGGGTTTGAACCTGGGCCCACTGCATTGGGAGGGAGGAGCCTTAGCCACTGGACCACCAAGGAAGTGCTGTCTTGATGTTTTCTGATTTGTAAGCCAAGTTAAATAACTTAAAAATGATGTTATAAATTAACTCAGTGAGGTCATAGAGAGTGAGTCAATTATTATAAGGCCGATGTTACATTGCAACTTCTGGGTAAATGAACTTTTCACATAATAAACATTACACCACCAACAAAAAGATTCCCAAGGTAGACCTATGTATTGTCTCAGGATTGGGGGTAACATTTGAAAGAATACAACAACTTTTGAAGTCATGATATCTTAGGGAACTTTCAATAAACGAGCCAGTATGCCATTCATGATCATAAGGTATAGAACCAGTATAAATGTGCTAAGAAAGGACTTTCACCCTCATCCATTTTAATGTTTATAGTTTTAGAATCTTCATGGTAAATATCATCTAAAGTTTGTTACATATTTAACCCTTTCCTAACAGGATATAAAGACAGGTCAGTGCTTTGTCTTCTCAACTGTGTGCAGCAGTCTTCCTATTCCTTCCAAATATCCTCCTGTGAGTGTCAGTTACAACTTGGAGGCTCTGTTGTCACCTTAGGACAGTGGGGCCATCGCTGATTTTACATCCAGATTTGTGAGTCTAATACTCGCTGGCCAGTTCTCCCCTACAAAAGGATATAATGATAGCAACTTAATTGTCAGTCCTAGTTTATGTGTACTGGGAGTTTTAAAAATTTAGGGGGTGCTAATATTAACCCCGAATTTCTTGGTATTCGTGTTTTTGGACTCTTTCAAAAAGGCCTGATGCTGGGAAAGATTGAAGGCAGGAGGACAAGGGGACAGCAGATGGTTAGAGAAACTTGCATACTGACTCAATGGACATGAGTTTGAGCAAACTCCGGGAGCTGGCGATGGATGGGGAAGCCTGGAATGCTGCTGTCCATGGGGTCACAAAGAGTTGGGCATGACTGAGTGACTGAACTGAGCTGACCCATATTACCACACATTTCCAGGCTGTTTTGTACTTTCAGAGCCATTGTGTCAATGCACACTCCCAAAGATAGTTTATGGGAGGACTTTCACCTTCCCATCAGAGTACCTGATGGTTTCATAAGCCCTGGTCAGTTACTCAGTAATTAGACTCCAAATGTGAAAGATGACCACATATCCCTAAAAATGTCTTTGATTATCAGTGTCATAGAATAGTCATGCTTATTCATATTTTTCTTATACCAAGTTGCCTTCTCATGATCTTTGCTTTTCTTGTAATGGAATTAGAATATTTTCTTGATCTTAAAAGATTTTTATGTAGTAAGAACAGTATTTCTATGTATTTTTAATATTTATAAAGTATTTTATATTTTCTATGTAATTCTTCCCTTTGAGGATTTATTTTTTAAATCTTGGAAACAGTTTATATAACATGGGCAAATAAAAAATAAAAAGTATCTTCTTCATTGTGGTTAAACAGTTGGCTTTAACAAATTTAATACGCATTAGACATTTTAATTTAATGTAGTATTGCAGTATAAGCTTGCAGTTTGGGGTAAGAAAAAAATTTCTAAGTTTAATTTCCAGCTCCATTACTTTGTGTCTTAAGGCATTTAACTCTCTCAGATCTGGTTTTTTTAGATACAAATTGAGGATGATGCTAATGGCTGTGATGCTGGATTATTCTAAGGCTCAAATTACATAGAGCACATGGAAGATACTTTATAAACTACAACACTGACATATCTAACTTGCTCTGAATCTAATCTTGATGGTCAGTCCTTCTGAGATTGCTTCCAGCTGCCAGAATTGATGACACACTTGACTTGGGTGAGGGCTGAAGAAGTAGACAAATGGTTTTGAAATGACAAGAAATTTCAGTAGTTTCTTTGTGAGCAGTGATGGAAAAGATAGTTTTCATTTTTATAAAAACAATAATCTGAAACTAAATGGCCAGAGAAAAGGAGGACAGACTGAGGATTTAACCAGTATTGTGGATGTTGCTCTAGCAGGGGAACAGGAGACAAAAAAACATTACATTTGCTTTTCTCAGACACACCTAACTAGTCACAAATGAGCCCTATACTTTATTTTCACTAGTATTCCAAGAAAGTCACTTCAGATGGGGTTTATCTCCTGGTTCATACCTATACATCATGTTGGGGGAAGCTGATTTTTGATCAGTGAAACAGAAAATCACAGTTCTCCATATTTAGTCCTGACTCAGCATCAGTTAGTGGGAGTGCATACTAAATTATGTGTCCAAAATTTGAAAACAGAAGATGTATCCTGCGATTTAAGCTAATCATTTAACCTTCTGAGTCTTACTTTCCTGATAACTCTATAAGTATGCTGTGCTAATTGCATAAGATAATGTGTAGAGAAACTTGTAATCTGTAATTATGTCATACACATAACAACAATAAACATAACTTTAAATAAAATGAATATTTTTATTTTGATAGGCAATAGCTGAACTTGGTTGTTTTGTTGCACAAAGCACATTGAGAGCAGTTTAAGAAAAATGATGCTGTTAAAGTGCTGCACTCAATATGCCAGCAAATTTGGAAAACTCAGCAGTGGCCACAGGACTGGAAAAGGTCAGTTTTCATTCCAATCCCAAAGAACGGCAATGCCAAAGAATGTTTAAACTACCACACAATTGTACTCATCTCACACACTAGCAAGATTATGCTCAAAACCCTTCAAGCTAGTCTTCAGCAGTAGGTGAACTGAGAACTTCTTCCAGATATACAAGTTGGATTTAGAAAAGGCAGAGGAACCAGAGATCACATTGCCAACATCTGTTGGATCATAGAAAAAGCAAGGATTCAAAAAAAAAAGATCTATTTTGCTCATTGACTATGCTAAAGCCCCTGTGTGGATTACAGCAAATTGTGGAAAATCCTTATAGAAATGGGAATACCAGACCACCTTACCTGTCTCCTGAGAAGCCTGTAGGCAGGACAAGAAGCAACAATTAGAACCGAACATGGAACAAAATTGGGAAAGGAGTACATCAAGGTTGTATATTGTCACCCTGTTTATTTAACTTATATGCAGAGTACATCATGCGAAATGCTGGGCTGGATGAAGCACAAGCTGGAATCAAGGTTGCTAGGAGAAATATCAATAACCTCTGATATGCAGATGACACCACCCTTATGGCAGAAAATGAAGAGGAACTAAAGAGCCTCTTGATGAAAGTGAAAGAGGAGTGTGAAAAAGTTGGCTTAAAGCTCAACATTCAAAAAACAAAGATCATGGCATCCTGTTTCATCACGTTATGGCAAACAGATGGGGAAAAAGTGGAAACAGTGGCATATTTTATTTTCTTGGGCTCCAAAATCACTGCAGACAGTGACTGCAGCCTTGAACTGAAAAGATGTTTGCTCCTTGGAAGAAAACCTATGACAAACCTAGATAGCGTATTAAAAAGCAGAGACATCACTTTGCTGATGAAGGTCTACATAGTCAAAGCTATGGTTTTTCCAGTAGTCATGTCTAGATGTGAGAGCTGGACCATAAAGAAGGCTGTGTATGTGTGCTTAGTCCCTCAGTTCTGTCCAAATCCTTGTGATCCCATGGACTGTAGCCTGCTGGGCTCCTTTGTCCATGGGGATTATCCAGGCAAGAATACTGGAGTGGGTTGCCATGCCCTCCTCCAGGGGATCTGCCCAACCCAGGGATAGAGCAAGGGTCTCCTGCATTGCAGGCAATTCTTTACCAACTGAGCTACCAGGGAAGCCTAAGGAAGAAGGCTGAGAGCCGAAGAATTGATGCTTTCAAATTGTGGTGCTGGAGAAGACTCTTGAGAGTCCCTTGGACAGCAAGGAGACCAAACCAGTCAATCCTAAAGAAATCAACCCTGAATATTGCAGGCAATTCTTTACCAACTGAGCTACCAGGGAAGCCTAAGGAAGAAGGCTGAGAGCCGAAGAATTGATGCTTTCAAATTGTGGTGCTGGAGAAGACTCTTGAGAGTCCCTTGGACAGCAAGGAGACCAAACCAGTCAATCCTAAAGAAATCAACCCTGAATAGTCATTGGAAGTACTAATGCTGAAGCTGCAGCTCCAATACTTTGGCCACCTGATGCAAAGAGCCCACTCTGGAAAAGACTCCAATGCTGGGCAAGACTGAAGGCAAAAGGAGAAGGGGTGGCAGTGGATGAGACGGTTGGATGACATCACTGACTCAATGGACATGAGTCTGAGCAAACTCTGGGAGACGGTGAAGGACAGGGAAGCCTGCTGTGCTGCAGTTCACGGGGTCACAAAGAGTTGGATATGACTGAGTGACTGAACAATTCCAGGGACTCCTAACCTTAGCTGTACATTGGAGCTACTTGGGGGATCTTTACATCAGAATCTCTTTGAGTGGGTCCTGAGTATTTCCATCTGCAGCTTAAGCTTCACCCAGGGAACTGTAGACTCTTTTATCAACTGCCCGGTGGCTCAATGGTAAAGAATCCACCTGCAATGCAGGAAACTTGGGTTTAATCCCTGGGCAGGGAAGAGCCGCTGTAGAAGGAAATGGCAATCCACTTCAGTATTCTTGCCTGGGAAAATGCCATGGACAGAGGAGTCTAGTGAGCCACAGTCCTTAGGGTCACAAAGAGTTGGATGCAACTTAGGTACTGAACAACAACAATGAACCTTTACCTGGTGTCCAGGCTTCCCAGGACTAACTCAGATTTCCATCAGACAGGCAAGGTTGTTACCAAAGGTTCCTAGTAGCTTCCACTGGCTCACTTTCCCAGGTTGGTTTTTTTTTTTTTTTCCCTTTCTTTTCCCCCATCAGTTGCTCATAGCTTTGAGCATACAAGCGAGATTTCCCTCTTTTACTGCCTGGAACTTCCTTGCTCAGTCAGCAGATCTTTGACACTTTCACTATCTGTCTTTCCTTCTTTAATCTCTTTTCAGAGACTTTAAGATCAAAGCTTTCAGGAGAAAGAAAAATGCAAGAGCCCTTGCTTAGGCAGAACATAGCGTTTCTTCCTCCCTACAATGTCAAAAGCTTTATTTTCTCTCTTTTACCCATCCAAAGAGAATTTTTCCCCTTGCTTTACTTGCCTCAGCTTTTTCTCTACTTGAATAACCTTTTCCAGTAAACTTAGTGTTCCTAGAAGAGATTATTGATACATTAGCAGCTGAGTTCAGTTCACATATTAGAAATCTCCCATAAAAATTGCTTTAGAAACATTTCTTAAAGGAATACAGTCCCTTTGGAGACATTTATAGAAGAATTAAACATACACTTGATATCATTTCTGTATCAGTTAGAATTAGGTTTGGCTGCATGTGTCAGGAAGCTAAAATTAAAACTGATTTAAAAAGAGAAGTTAATTTCTCTCCTATGTAAAAGAAGTCTGGAGGCCAACATTCAAGTCTGGGGAGATATCTTCATATTGATTCAGCTCCTTTTATGTTCCTGGTACATATAAGCCATTCCAGCGTGTGACTTTTATTATGAAGGGCACCTCATGGTTAAAGATGCCTGAGGGAGCTCTAATTATCGCCAGGCAGTGGGGAGAAGGAAGAAAAGGAAGGCAAATGGGTGGATGGCCTATTTGAGATAGCTGCCTTTCTCCAACCCACACTTCCGGTTACATTTCATTGACTAGAATGCGATTGAAGGGTCACATCTGGCCTCAAGGGAGGTGGGGAAAAGCAGTCTTGAAAGAAGGCATTGCCACTCCAAATAAAATTGAATTCTATGAAATCCTGCCATCTGTAGCGACCTGGATGCAGCTAGGGATTATCACACTGTTGGGCTGCACCCCAAAGGTTGTCAGGACTGTGCTTGCCCAGCTTCAAGACCTAAGGAAGAGGCCAGAGTCAGCAACAAAGACATCAATGGTTTAATGGCTGGTTTAATGATTTAATGGTCCTCCTGTATAGCACAGGGAACTATATTCGATATCCTGGAATAAAGCATAAAGGAAGAGAACATAAAGAAGAATGCATATGTATTTGTAAAACTGAGTAACTTTGCTGTACAGCAGAAGTTAATGCAATGTTGTAAATCAACTATACTTCAGTAAAAAATAAATTAATTAAAAAAATCAAGTTCTATTGCTAAAGGAGGGGAGAATGGATACTTTTTGGCAACTAGCAAATTTTTCCAAGGGCCTCCCAGGTGGCTCAGTGGTAAAGAATCTTCCTGCCAGTGCAGGAGATCCAGGTTCAATCCCTGGGTTGGGAAGATCCCCTGCAGAAGGAAATGGCTACCCTTTCCAGTATTCTTGTCCAGGAAATCCCTTGGACAGAGGAGCCTGGCAGGCTATCGTCCATGGGGTTGCAAAGGAGTCAGACATGACTTAATGATGAAACAACAGTAAATTTTCCACAGTTTTATACCACATTTAATGGGTTGGCTGTTTTTAAGTTAAATCATCATTCTTGTCATCTTTCCAATTTGTTCTATTTTGCATTTCTCTTCCAACATTTTTCCCTTAACTTCTTCCCAGATGAAGAAGAGAGTTTTAGAAGGAAGATGATTATTATTATGATTATTATTAGTGATCGTAAAATTTATAAGACCGAAAGGCAGAAGGGTCAGTGATAGACCTAGGGCTTCAGTGGTCTTGACCAGTACTGGAATGAATGGTAGGATATTTGCTATGGGTAGAGATGTTTTAGGTAATTGAGAATCATAATGTAAGAAAGACTATATTCCTTATTCAAATATCTTTTTAAACTTAAACATTTTTTTATCAGTGCAATACACAAACATAATTCAAAACATCATATAATATGACAAACATTTTAACAAAACATGGTAGTCACCACTCACCTTTATCTCAG